>RWGY01000031.1:26316784-26571832 GCA_007726485.1 Eragrostis curvula | reverse complement strand
GAAACAACTCACTGCCATTATATAAGATGGACAACCAAAAAAAGAACAACTTCCAAAGGCAACTAAAACATTCTGTTTCCTACAACCAAGATTTGCATGCGTAGCAATGTGATATAAACATCTTAGCGCCGTTCATAAGACAGACAACGATAACTAAATAATAAAACAAACATCAAACTTCAACAGGACAATAGCTAAATGTAACCATCACATTCTTCCGCAGATGTCGAAACACAAATAGAGGGACATAAAGTTCAAATTATGATAACAATACTACTCCAAGTCCATATTATCCTCCTCACACCACTCCAGAGTGCTTCTTACAAGGGGACCCTGGCAACAATGGCCCAAGTCGTTTCAAGTCTCCCTTCATACCTGCACCCAGCAAAAATGTTTAGTGAAAACAAACCGGTACAATGGCAATGGAGAAGAGCGCCACAAGAAACTGTGTGTGACTCCATAAAGTCCAGTCTGATGCCACCTAAACCAATCTGCTAACTTTTAGAATAAAACAGGTCAGATTTGATGTGATCTGGTCATCATTCAGAAGTTCTCAAGCATTTACCATAATAACACTAAAAGATGTCTTTAGTTTTGCACCAAACACCTAGGAAATCACTGCTGGAGCCCCTAAAATATGGGTTTGATTTAGGATTCTGTTTCTTACATGTGTGAGAGAACATCGTATCGGTTTCTAAATCCACTGTGCCTCTTCTTAAACTCAGTCATCTGCCAGGTATTTTATTGTTATACATGCTATAAAACTATTGTACAATTATAGACTGCAAAAGGATAATGTGCTTATTGAAGCTACTTCTAGCACCTATCCACATGATATGCTTAAACAGACAACCAAAGTCCCATATAACCAGAACATGGCAACCTCTACAGCAACTCTAACAAGTGCAGGGAAGGGACCATTTAAGTTTATTGTGCTTGGAATAAGCTCAGATGAACCCTAACCTATGTCAGTTGTTCTTTCCAAGCACCCCTACATATAATTTTACTACTGTACAGCATCATATATTCATATCACTATGGTTCGCTACACGCAGTTCACTTTTTAATGTAGGCAGAGAAATGGCCTGAAATTACCTGATGAGCTTGAAAAATATTTGGTGATCCTACTGTGGATGTAGGATATAGTAGCTCCACTGCACCGCTCAGCACGAAACACGCCCACATCTTTTAGTTTCTTTGTTCCCATGTCAACAGCAAGCACCCAAGCATCTTTGTCCCATGGTTCAACCTTGGCCATGAAGTAAACAATATCATCATTGTCAAGGCTGAGTGTGGGGTAACTAATATGCAGTCCCTCCAATGTTCGCCGTGGTATGCCATCAACATCCAGCATCGGAAGCAACTCAAAATGCAGAGTGGTGGTACTGTCAACTAAATTATCACATATTTCAAGCGTGTGGTCCATGTTCCAATGTTCCTCCAATGAAGCAGCCTTCCTGCTCCATACAGAAACCTTCCAGAGTCCAGAGATAGAACAACGTGAACAGTCAACGACCTTGATGTCATCCTGAACAACTGCGATGTTACGAGAAACAATTGGGTCTGGACCTTGCTGCTGCTTCAGCTTGAGTGGCTTGGGAAACGGTATGTAATACAGTCGCGTGCAGGCAAGTACATCACAGAACAGGATACCCCGCCTGAGGTCAACAAATCCCATTAAATCATCTTCCCCCATCATGATCACCTTGGATGCAGAGTGACGAAACTGGCTGTGCTGGTGCTGTCGGCCAAGAGAAACCATGAAGGAGCTCCAAGACTCAGCCTTGGAGTTGTAGAGGTTGACAGTAAACTCCCATGGTCGCTCTGAAGGATCGAATCCAACAATGTAGACTGGGTCCTCATTCTGGTTATTATGATTGGGATGATGAAGAATGCCGACATTAAAGTACAAGTGGATGCCTGGGTAACGAACCAGGTGCAGTGACGGAGCCTTCGCCCAGCCACCAGCCTGGTACACAAAGATGTCCTGGTTCTGCGGCCCGTAGCTACGGTTCGGAAAACAGAGTCCGACGCCTAGAACAACGATGTCGGCCTCCGCAGCAATGATTCTGGGCTCCGCATATAATTTGGCGAGATCTGGCTCTTCCGGACACCATACGCAAAAGTAGGAGACGACCGGAGGGGACGCGGTACAGAAAGTCACCTGTATCTCCACGCCGGTGCTCGTCCGGCCATACGCGGTGGTGGTGTTACGTCTGTCGGCGATGTAGGCTCGTGCGTCCAGCATGGCCCAGCTCAGGGGACATCCAGCCTCGTCGGGGCTCTGGTGGTCGAGAGCAGGCGGATGCAGGGAGTCGTCGTTGAAGTTGTCGGACGTGGCCATGGATCGGTCGTGCTTCTTCTACAGCAGCGAGAAGATCAGAGATTTCTTCTGGAAATATAATATAGGGATCGGAACCAAGGATATGGGATCGGAAGTCGGAACGGACTAGGGATGGCAATGGGTAAAAACCCGTCGGGTTCTAGACTCCCATACCCGCCCCCGCTTCAGAATTCTCTACCCGTCCCCGTACCCATCCCCGCTCGCGGGTGGTGATTCGTTCCCATACCCGAACCCGAGCGGGTACCGGGTACCCGACGGGGATTCCATACCCGGCCGAGCGTGAGCGCCGCCGTCGAGCCGCAGCCACCGCGCGCCATCGCTGAGTCCCGGCCGTCGCCTTCGCACATGTCATCGAGCTCCAATCGCTACCGCCACACGCCGTCATCGAGTCCCAATCGTTGCCGCCGCCGCACGCTGTCGCCGAGGAGCATTCGCAGAGCGCCAAATTGAGGGATCGACCGTCGTTGCTGCGCGCCGAGTCACTGCTGCCGTGGTTGCCGCACGCGTCGTTACTGCCGAGCTGCCGCAGAGCTATCGCTCGTTTGACTGGCGGCGGCTGGATGGGAATGAGCTTGGGAGTTTGGACGGAGTAGAGTTAGGGTCCCAAGTTATATGCGTACTACTTCTAATTGGGCTAGGCTTCTTATTTGGTTGGGCTGAAGAGTAGTTGAGCTGGGCTTCTTATTTGGCTGGGCTGAAGAGTAGTTGGGCTGCGCTATATGCTAAAAGGCCAACATTTCGGGTATGCGGGGAAACGGGGACGGGTGCATGGTGCCCATACCCGAACCCGCCTTACCCGATGGGTGTATGTTTTTGCCCGTTTGTATCCCCGTGGGTATAAAATGGTTCCCATACCCGCCCCCTAATAGAGTAATTACCCATCGGGTAACGGGTATCGGGTACCCATTGACATCCCTAGAACGGACTGCTCGCGAGGCCGGGAGGCGCGCCAAAGTCGGACGCGGTTTACTGATGGCGGCGGCGGAAACAAGGGGGACGGAGGAGCTTTCCCTCTTCTCCCATCTATCGGCCCGGAGGCGTTAGGGTTGCATTAGAACTCTCTTCCACCGTCCGATCTGCGATCTATTATTGTTCCAAGCCCATTGGGCCCGGCCTTGGTGGGTTTTTTTTTTTGAAGGACAAACGCCCCAGAGGGGCTAGAACTATCTCCATTAATCAGGCAGGTACAGTTGTTTTACACATAGACCCATACACAAGATTGAAATTACATTTAAACCCATAAAACAGTCATTGAGGGCACAAATGAAAAGCAAAATTACAACAAGGCCCTCGCAAAAAATTCACCACCGCCGACGAGGAAGAAGGCCATGTCGTCGATACCGAATCCCAAACATGGAGATGGCTGTAGTCGAACAATCTAGGCGAGGAAGCTCCATCGAAGGCGCCTCCGATCTCGACGGAGCCGGGCAGTGAAACACTGCGCCAAGATCGGGGAGATGCCTCTTCATGGTGCCTGATTGACACACCGGCGGCTCAGCCTTGGTGGGTTGACACACGACAGCAGCGCTACATATCGTCTCCTGCATGTAACGTTTCCGCAGAAAAAAGTTCCAGGCGGGCATGCGGCGCACCTCACTACGTAAAGGTATGTTCCCGCTAGGTGGTAGATCCAGCGAGCTCCGCCTCCCACAATACATGGGTTTATAAACTCAACTGAAATCAACCAGTGTACACAACAAAAAGAAATGAAACTTGCCTGTCCAAACACAAACCATTATCTGTATAATCAAAGAAAATCAGAAGCGCATACGGCCTGACCAGTGAACCTAAACTAGAAAATACGCAACCATTAAAAAACAAAAGTTCGCTTCTAAAACATAGCCAGTTATCTGCATTAGTGCTTCCCATTAACGAGGCATAAATGAAGCACACAATCTGCTCAGTGCTCAGTGAACCAGAACCAGAAAATAAGCTATTGCTGGTCAAAGGAGGGGCATGAAAAAGATAAAAAGGAGCACCAGTTATACCGCCTCAAGCTTCTGAATTCATGGCTTATTAGATTAGATGTTACTGCCAAGCTAAACAACTAGGGCTATCTTAGTTCTAAGATCATGACGATGATCACAAAAATAGCCAACAGAATTTCATCCACAGCAACTCCGATTATGACATTAATGCTGAAATGGCTCGTGCAAAGTCTACTATGTAAATCTTCAGGCGTGTTCTTGGATCATCATGAAGGTCACAAAATAGCCAACAGACGCCACTGTTTCATCCAAATTCAGACAACAATGACATGATGAAAACTAAAACTTCAGAACTCCATCAGCAGTCAGTTAATACCTTCCCTTTTGTCATCCCTGCGCCAATATGAAGTACAGTTATACCAGATTAAAATTATATAAGATTGAAAAGCGCCACTCAAATGATTTTTCTGATAAGGCATGCCAACAGAAAATCGTTTATAATTAATAACTACCAGGAAATAGAAACAATGTGAAGCAGAAATGAAAGCAAAAACATGACAAAATACAAGAGAAAAGTGAAAGACAGGGCATAAATGCTATGAAAAAGATCATCTTAAATTTACAGAACAAAAAATATAATGTTTCTTCGAGTAGGTTCCCTAAAAGAGGGACTTGAGCCCACAGGCAAACAGTATCACTCAAAAATAGCGCGGATACGGAATAAACACGGGAATTTGGACAAATTCTTCGCAAAGGCGTGGACATGTACGATACATAAACACATGCTCCACAGATCAGACCAATGTTATCTATGTCAGCTTTTATCGTACCAATGTTATCTATGCAGGACCAATGTTATCTATGCAGGACCTTTTATCGTGCAGACGTCAAGACAAAACCAACATGACATTAAAGCACTTCACCAAGAAAGAAAAATAAATATAAAGCAAGAATAAACTCACCAGGCATCAAGTTATCGCCTGCTAAGCTCCTCCAATCGCCAAAAAGAAAGGTTGAGATATTCACCTTCCGCGTCACGATCCACATTCTGCTGCTGGTACAAACTGTAGGGCATCCAGGCTTCACAAAGACTATAGAAAAAAAAATGTTATGAGGAACATGCCAAGACATTAAATAAGGAGATATCGGTAAGAATCTTAGTAAGGAACTCACTTCGTTTTCTGTCCATCATCTGAAATCTTTGATTTATTCTGTCCTTCTGTGAGCGCGCCCAGCTTCACAAGCAACTTCAGTAGGATGGGCAGATAAAAGAATCGGCTGGAAAAGAATACCTCCTGCTCCAAGATAGAGTAACCAGGCACAGATCGATGTGCATGATTCAGATAATGTCTTTCATACTCTAACTGACCCATCATAGTGTTTTCAAATGGATCCTTTGAGTTTTCAATCTTCACGACTTTCACCTCTCCTTGTGGGTAATGGTCTGGCTCCTTTGTGGTTTCAGTCGACGGAACTTCCCCTTTCCGTTGATTGTGAGGGTTAGTAGGGTCATACCAATAGACATTATGAAGAACTGGAGCATCAGATTTGCGTGCATGCTTGCGCCAGTCATCATCCTGTCCAGGCCCATTGAGTATATCCTGTATAGCAATAGGGAGTAGGTGGAACTCCGTACACAGCAGATGCAGATTACAGACCAGATTGTGCCTGATGATAGGGTCTTTAAAGACAGGATGGTTGAACAAATATAACCAAAACTTCGGATTTTTAACATCTGTTTCTGTCATTGTCTTCAGATCTTGCTGAAGGGAGAAATACAATACTGGCAAATTGGAGGCAGTATCCTCATCACTCTCATTAGCCCTAAGCTTAGGGGTAAATATTTTCTCCAGCCCCTTCACATCATTTACTCGTGCCTTAGCAAATGGATCATGGTTCTTTGGTATTTTAAATGGACCCTCTGGATTTGTGGAATCAAGAGCTTCATAATCCCTGGGTTTTTCCATTATTCTATACTCACAGCCATTAATAACCACCATCTTATTGATTAGGTAACTACCATTCCAAGATAGTCCTTTTCTATGTTTATCCCATATCTCAGCAAGAAAGCCACTGAATAAGGCAATCGTCAAGTTAGTTAATACTCGAACAGACACATGTTGCATACCAAGGATTTTTGCCATAGTCGCAACAAGTTTGCTTTTATCTGCAAGAAGATCTGCAAGAAACACAATAGACTTTGGGAAGCGATACAGGACAAAGTCATCTTGCCGTAGAACCTCATGTCCATAGCCACTATCAACCATGAATTTCTTGAAAGCTGGAAAACATAAAGATTGCCTACAATATAATAAAATAGAAAAGCATGAGGTTACAAAAAATAACGCTTCTAAACATTAAAAACGTGCATCAGGTTAAAAGCAAATAGCTTGCAGGCATCCAAGTTTTAACACGTGTGTGCATAAGAATATAAGATGGTTGCATGTGCAACATAGAAGAATACAGACCGGCACAATGGGGCTTATCATGAAAGTGCTTTGTATTGGTATTAATCAGACACTAAATCTGAAACTGACAATGTTAAAAGTTTTAAAGGATAGCTTGCCATGATGACAAGATATAAATTGAAAGCTTTTCCCTAACTATCGCCACATTATTGCAGATCGAAGCCTTTGATTAGCTACCTACTCCCTCCATTCTTTTTTTGTTGACGTTCAGACAAGGGTTTCTAGTTCATTTGTAGTTCATTTTTGTTGTTTGAAACGACAACAAAAAAAGAATGGAGGGAGTAGAGGAGAAGGGAACCATGTGTTTAGGTTCGTTCAGTTACACAATTGACTAGTAGACTATTAGGCAGGTTAGAAATAAGATGCAATTCCAAAGATGTATAGCTGCAACCGACAGACATTCTATGCAAAATTATTGTACTAGATCAGGAGAGCACAAAGCCCGGGACGTCACACCCAAATAAGCAATCGTCTATTCCCTTGCAAACTTTTTTTTCCCCACTACACACAAGCTAAGAGGAAGTGGAGATTACCTTTTCCATATATTTATGGCCAATTCCGGGTCATACAGAAGAAGGTGATCAAAGTGCACTTTAAATTTTGAAGAGCCGCCCCTTGTTATCTTGGCTCGCGACTTCACAGGATAATATGGTTGAAGCGTCACCGCTTTTCGCAGGATCGAGTCGGTATAGCGCTGATGAACAGACGCAACAGTACAGCATATAAAAAGCACGAATTAAGTCTTTAAGTGGTTACATTAATCCAATTAAAACATAGAGTCGCACAGTGAAAATAAACGGTACAAGTACAAGTCCAAGCTAGTAGAAATACACGCGCACGCGCTCACGATACAATAAGAACCCGCATCCAAAGCCATGAAGATGCGGACTCGGGAGGAGATCACTCCTCAGTCTCCCAGTGGGCTGTCCAACCAAAGGGAAGCTGGCCATCCCACTGTCCACCTCCACCCGTAGAGTCGGGGATAAATGTGCTACCTGCAATAAAATATAAAGAGCCAAACCCTGAGCAACTAATACTCAGCAAGTCTTACCCGTCAATGTGGCTATCTACAGCCGACTCCTAATTATGCAAAGGCTACAAGGGGGTGGCTGACGCGATAGCATAACTCGCACTAATTAATGGATCCTTATTTTCAAGTTTTTATTTTCAAGTTAGGTACTTATCCAGTAAAACAGTGTGCATATCTCTAGAACAGATATAAAGTAACAATACATCATATAAGCAGTATACAGTAATGAAATATAAATAACAGTACTAGTCATCGTCATCAAGCATATCACACTACGAGGTGACTCAGTGAGCAAGGTTGCTCTTGACCGAGAGCGGCGGCATCGATGTACATCCTGCAGGAGAAAACCTGACCACACGCTACACACGCGCAAAAGTCGTATGCAGCAACCGTTTACGCTGTTCCCCCCTAAAGCTGGCTGGGTCTCACACCTCCCGAGAAAGGCCCTCCCGCACGGTCCCCGTCCCAGACGTACGCCCCGATTGGGAGGCATCCCTTCTCTCCCAAGTACCATGATAGAAAGTGCAAGTATCCGCTAGACATCAGGGCGTCACAGGCTACTAGGTTTACTAGGCCCATAAAAACACTAGCATGTGATCAGTACGTTCGAACTTGCTCAACAGGGCCAACAACGGACGGTCCTTAACCGACACAGACGGGGCTACCACCGTGAAGGCCCAGCCTTCTCGCACCATCCTACACAAACAATTCCCCGTCCGGTCTCAACAAATCCTAAATCCAGCTAGTACAATCCAGGGTGAACCTACCTCGCGAGTGGGACCTACCACTCGACTTCTACCGTCCGCTAGCCACTAAGCCTAGCAAGTTCTAACGTAACCTAGATCACATCTACAAAAATAGGACACAAGGTAGGATAGAGAAGGGTAATCCTAATGCATTTCTAAGGTTTCACATCAACTCCTAATAGACCTAATGCACAAACATTGACTAGCCCTAATCAAGTGCGAAAATAAAAATCCTAAATAGGGAGGCATGCACCGGGGCTTGCCTGCCTCAGGAGCGTAGCTAACGGGGTCAGCGGGGTCAGTGTCCTGCTGCGGCTGCTCCTCCTGCACCTCCTGGGTCTGCTCCTCCGGCAGCTGGAAGTCCAGTGGCTCCGGAGTCGTCTCCGTCACTACACGTTATGACAAGGAAATAATGCAAAGTTAGATGCAAGAATATGATGCAATTAATGATTTAATTACTTGATAGGATAGTCATTTGCACTGTAAGTGCAAATGATTAACTTTGTTAATTAATTTCGTCTGGAGTATTTCCTTCATTAACTTTTAATTAAGTTCACCATTAATCAACTTGGGTAGGTTAAATGAATAATGTGATTTCGAAAATTAATTTATGTCCAGTGGCATTTTTCTGGTGAAGAGTGCCACTGGAAGTAATTTATGGTGAAGTTTCATAATTTATTGTAAGGTAGATTATTTATAATAATTTATACAGTGCAGAGCATGATTTAAATCATAAGAAAATAATTAATCATCATCTGACAGTAGAAAAATGCTCTGTATGTGTGTAATCATTTTCTTACCCAGCATGCAAGAGTTCATGATTTATTGGGCAACAGAGAATTTATCATGAATTAAACAATATCTGGACAGATGTATTTTCCAGAAAATACACCATCTGCAAAAGTGTGTTTTGGTATTTTTGCTGGAAATTGGATTTGCATTTTTCTGATGTGTATTTTATTTTCTATGCCTTTTTGAAGTTTCTGTGCATTTTCTGAAATCTAAACTAATCCGAAAAAGAATAAAGATTGGGCCAGCCAATCAGATCTGGGCCACAAACTGGCCGCAGAGTCTTCGCCGCACCAGATCTACTGTGTGACACACGGGATCCGACCAATGGCACGCGTGAACACAGGCTGGGCTACAGATTCGGCCGCACCCGATCTTGTGTGGCCACACGGGATCCAGTCCGTGTGGTCCACGGTGCTGCGGCCGGGCTTGTCGCCGGCGCACGGCGGCGCGCTTACCGGAGTAAGCTCCGGTGACGCTAGCGGCCAACGGAGGGTACTGGCGGGGGCGGCGCGAGACGGGGAGCTCACCTCGAGCAACGGGAGCTGGCGAAGATGGACGGAGACCGGTCGACGACGAGGGGAGGCGGGTGAGGGAACTCCGGCGTCGTCGTGTGGTCGCTGCGGTCGACGAGAGGCTCCACGGTTTGGCCCTACAGCTTCACCGCAGCTCAGGGAAGCTCGTCGACCAACACGTCGTCGTGGAGACGGCCCGGAGGAGGGGTTTCACCGGAGAGGGAGGTGGCGGTGAGGCTGACCGGCGGCGGGGAAAAGATGGAATTCCGGCGGCTTGAGCTGCGGGGAAGGGGAAGGATAAGCGCGGAGGGTGCGCAAACAAGTGAAGAACACCGGGAAACAACAAGGAGTTGGCGAGGCTCACCGGGGAAGACGGAATCGACGGCGGCGAGTTGGCTAGCCCATGGCCGGTCTTGGAGAAGATGGCCAAATCCTCGAGCTCACGGCACGGAGAGGCGGAAGCGGCCCTGGAACTAGCCCCAGGACGTCATGGCGGCTCCACACGAAGCTTGGCTGGCTCGGAGCTGGCCCGACGGCGGCGAAGCGCGGCGGAGCTCGAGCTCGAAGCGGAAATGGTGGCGCGCTAGGGTTTGCGGCCGGGGAAGCGAGTGGAATGGCGAGTGAGAGCCAGGAGAGGAGCGGGGATGCCTTTTGTCGACGTCGCGCGCTCGAGGAGCGGGCCAGGGCGCCGCGGCGCTGTCCGTACGTCGGCGGCGACGTGGAGCAACGACTCCGACGCGCGCAGTGAGATACAGGAGGATGACAGGTGGGCCCTCGAGCATCTTTCGATTTTTCGGATTTATTCAAAACCAGAATTTCCCCAATATTTGGCAGTCAAATTGGAGTAGCAATTGAGCTCCAAAGATTGTAAAACCGGTTGCATTCGAAAGGTCATGAAATGCTCTTTCCAGTGACATAACATGCACATCTCAATTCGAAATAGAATTCAAATGGCAGCTAGTCAAAGTTGGACATTTTTGGAAATTTGGGGATTTATTTGAGCATCGAAATGAATTTCAAAAATCACAAAAAATTCTCCAAAATTCTTAATTCGCAAGGGCTATCTCCAGGAATTTTGGTTGGGTCATGTTGTTAAAGGAATTTTTGAGTTGCTTCACAGATATGGGTTTGAACTTGTTTAAACTTTGAATTTTGAATTTTTGAATTTGGCTTGATTTCATCTTTTCTTCAGTTTGGTTTGCACGATTCTGAAATTCAGTGACACGGGGTGTCACAATGGTCGTGTTTCACCAGGGGCAGTAAAACTGTGTCAAAGAGATACAAGGTGGTTGGTTACAATTCAGATAGCAATCAATGTAGGATCAGTCCATTTATAAAAAAAATCAATTCATCAAATGTCTTACATTTTCAGGAAAGAGATGAAATCATGCTCCAGAGACTCATCAGTCACAGGGAATTGACCTGCATCAACCTTGGAACTGTCAGCTTCAGATATTGTACCGTGGGCATCATTCTTGGAACTGTCACGATCCTTGGATGCTGTACCAGGTGCACTGTGGCATTCCTGTTCCCGATTCTCTGAGCCGGTGCAAGGGGCAGAAGCATGCTGATCCGGTGGCATTGAATCCGCAATTCCTTGGAGACCATGTGCGACCTCAAGATCAGGTGCTTGCTCCGAGACGTGGTCAGAATTTGGAGGGGGTGACTCGTCGGAATCGCTCTTGGGCTTCACAATACGCTTGCCCTTGTCCCCCACATCTTCGCGCTTTCGGCGCCCTCTTGAGCCAGAGCTGTCGCCCCCGCTCTCTGCTCCAGCAGAACTGCTCGCGCCCTCCGTCCGATCCCCGCTCGCTGCTCCAGCAGAACTGCTGCCGCTCTCCGCCCGAGAAGCACTTCCCCTCCCTGTCCGAGAATCATGGCGCCCCCCCGGCTTCTTCTTCTTGCTCCTCCCCATCTCCGCAACGCCTACGAAGCTGGCGGCTAGGGTTGGGTGTAAGTTGGGCTAGGGTTGGGATTGATTCCGACGAGTGGCGGCGCTCTCGTGGTACTCGGGCGCGACAGATTGTGAGGCGAGTGGCGGCGCTCTCGTGGTACTCGGGCGCGACAGATTGTGGAGACCCTACCGCGCCCTACGCGAAGCTGGCTCGTTGCGCGGCCCATGGCCCAGCCGCTTGGCTCTACTTGCTTACCAGGAGCTGCATTTGTTTTTTGTTTTGTTTTTTAGATGGGAGCTGCATTTGTTTTTTTTTATAAAAAACGTACTCAGTTATATTAACGTGAAAGTCCAAAGTACAAAGGGAAGGTAATAGCTCTCTTTTGGTTACAATACACCCCTACGCGGGTGTGGACACTTCTAAATAACAGAGAAAGAACAACTAGACGAGCAACCAACGTGCTTACTGCCGAATAACTACTTGAGGAGCCTTGTTGCATTAACGTAGGTTGATCGAGGGCTTTGTTGCCTGCTTTATAAAGTATCGTCGGTGAAGCTGAATATATATGTCGTTCACCAGGACGCAGATGAAAGACAAAACCAGCGTCTTTAAAAAGTAGAACAATCGGAGCCAGATATTTTGGATCCGAGTCACAATGATCGGACCATCCGTGACGGTCAATAGTCTTGAGACTTCGAGCATGGAATTTTGTCATGGACGTCGAGAAACCATGTACCGTGGACGGATGCTTGTCATGTGATTCATGATACCCTCTAGAACACACAATTAGCATGTTCGTCTCGCTGTGAAGCAGCCGTTTTGCTGTAGCAGCTGCTGAAGAAATAACTACGAACACTGTAACTGTTGTTGAAGAAATAAATGCAAACATGGAATAGCAGAAAAAGCACCACACTAACATGGAATGACCAGTAGCATACCACGTGCCTGGAAGAGGCTATGCATGGCTGCCACGTTGTGGCTGTCGCTGACCACTGTTTGTGGTCGGAGATGGCGCCGCCGGGGAGACGAGGAGCCTGTTGTGCTGCTTGTCGCCGACTGAAATGTTGTAGAGGTTGCAATATTCGCAGCATGTAGAGGATCTGCTGCTCCAGCTCCATGGTCGTCCTGTTGATGGGCGGCCTGAGCTCCTTGCGGCTGACTGCCTTGACATGAAGGGCGCGGGATGCATGCCCCTCGACGGCGGCCGCAGTGGACCTCTGCTGACGCTCGCTCGGAGCGGCGCATGAGATGCAGAACTCGGCCACACAGGTGAACCGCTGCAGCGCTGCTTCAGTTTAGAGTTTCAGACTTCGGTGTTTTACACAATGATGTTTCAGACTTTACATGTTGATGCGCGGGAGCATCAGTTCGTTCAGTCTGACGGCAATAGCAACAGTGAACGACTATTTCGCCCAGTGGACGCACGCCGCAGCAAACCTGAACGCAAGGCCGGCTCTTGATGGCGCCAGACTCGACCTGAACATGCCACTCTGCACCGATGAGTTCGGTGTAACTCCCCTCACCAATGCTCACCCAAGCACCCAACCACCTATTTTCTATACAAATCATTCGGCAGCTGTAGCCACATTAGTTTTTTTCATGGGAGATGAGATGCTGATCCCTGCCTTAATGTCGACGGGTTGCCGTGATCCGTGATTTGCGAGTAAACTAGTCCCGCCGGTTCCACGCGATTGGTTTGGCTCGCATCGGACAAGATCCAGCACGGCAAGGATGCAGGTTGCACTCGCTCAATATTCATCATGTTCGTTTGGCTGTTTTGCAGCAGCTACAATATTCCAGTTATTTTTTCTGTAGCTGCTACAGTGTTTCTGTAGCCGCTACAGTGTTCGCAGTTATTTTTTTACATCCATAGCTGCAGCCTATCGAACAGGGTGATTATCTGCAGATAAACGAGGCTCAGGTCCTTAAAGCCTGGTTCAGAGTTCAGAAGAGGTTGAAGAAGATATTGCTCTTTTTTTTTGAGGGAAAGATATTGCTCTTTTTTTGCTCGATCCATGCTCTCCTATTCACACCGAACTGTTTTCCTTAACGTTTCTTCTTCAGGCAAGGTACTACTTAACGCTAAATTTTAGAGGCCTCTAAACAAAGAGAACTTAGTACTAAATAAAGTTTAATGACAAAACCTTTTTACAGATGGGTACATCTTTACGAGACGAATCTAATAAGCCTAATTAATCTATGTTTTGCTACAGTCATGTTACAGTAATGCTACAGTAACCATCATCTAATCATGTCATAATTACCCTCATTAGATTCGTCTCGCGAATTAGACCAGGGTTCTGTAGTTAGTTTTGTAATTAAACTTTATTTAATATAACTTATTTAGAGTTTAGGCCCTTCTAAAATTTAGATCTCTATACGCCGAACACCCCCTACACACGGAGGAGTCGCTGAATTCGTCGCTGTCAAAGCAACGAACACTCAGCTCTGCACCCTTGCAGGATTCGCCGGAATTTGGCACATATCTTAACAGCTCGCCCGTCATGTTTGTAGCTTAAATTTCTACTAGGCGATGTGGTTTCTTTTGTCACGTACTCGTTGTCAATGTCTCATCTGAACGCGCAAAAGCACAAGAAACTTGGCGTGAGAACGGAGAACCCGTGCCGGCTGCTGCAAGCGGAGCCGCAACTTGTCCAACGACTGAGCAGTTCTCAGTGTTCACTGTTCAGCAAGCGAACGAGTGTCAAGTTTGAGATCAGAATAATCCGTTGCGGTTAGCATCACGATTCCGAACCAAAAAACCACCACAGCTGCAGCATAATCATCCATGGACTCGTGAATCCTTCTTGCTGTCTTCGCAGTAACAATCAGCGGCACGGTCATGCCGTGTCAAATTGGCAATGCACGTGCCGCTGGACTCGAGATTCGTTATCGGCTTGTCTCGATTTGGATAAGACTGTTTTACGCCGGCAAGTCACGAACTGCTAATCCACCGTTACCCGTACGGCCCCACGTGATCTGAATCATCTGATTGGCTGATTACCCGCTTCGTTCATCTTTGCCCGCCGCGGCACGCGAGTTGTTCACCGTGGACGAATCAACCGGCAACCCAGGCCGCCGATAACTCAAAAAAATTCCATCTTTTGCGGAGAGCGGCAGCGAAAAATCTCGTCCCGGCGCGGATAGGCAGGAGCACGCGGACAAGGCGACGGGCATTGACTTCCACGCCCACCTCCCCGGCTCTCCCTCCCAATCGGATCCGCCCGTGGTCGCCTATAAACTCTCCGTCTCTCTCGCCGGGGTCCAGCACCCAACTGCCACCGATTTGTTTGACGCCGTCACTTCTCCTCCCTTCCCACTCTCTGCTCCCACTTCCCACCAATCTCGTACTGCTTCGCTGCGCGGCCGCGCCGGCGGGATCATGGCCCGGGACGGGGAGGAGGTGTACGTGGCGGCCATCGACCAGGGCACCACCAGCACCAGGTTCATCCTCTACGACCGCCCCGCCAAGCCCGTCGCCTCGCACCAGCTCGAGTTCAAGCAGCACTACCCGGAAGCAGGGTGAGTGGACGGCTTCCTTTGTTCCTTGGGGGTGGAGATGGTTTCAGTAACATGCCTGTTTAAGGATCGTGGTGTGATCTGCGCGATGGTTTCTGAGGATCGAGAATTCTGAATGATTGGTTCAAGAGAATTTTTAGTGTAAAGACGTGTTAGCTTTATTGACTGTTAAGTTCTGTATGCGTCACATGTTTGATATAGCTACAGTGTGCTTAGATGACTTGTTGTGGATTAGTTGAGTATACAATTTTTACCAGAATAATATCATGCCCTTCTCATGAAGTTGGCCCACATATACAGATTTATTGGCACAAACTGTGTTGGAGCTTGGAAGTTCACTTAATCATATTTCCACTACCACAAGTATTGAACATGTCTTCATGAGGATTTAAGTCCTCTTCTAGACCAATTTGGCTGCTTTGACTTGTAATTTCCCCTTTCCATGTTCGTGTAAAATTGTCTAACCAACTGACCTTACTATAGCTTTATTGCTATTTACTAGTAATCATCTTCATGAATTATCAGGGTATTGACATTTGAACTACCGGCTTGATTATATTATTTCATGCCTGTAATGCTGCTCGATTTGTTGAGGAAACAACATATTATCATTATTCCACTTCAATCTGCGCGAAAGATAGATCAGTAACATACTGAACCATGGCGTATGCAGTGGTGCTCACTGCTGTTTGGTTCTACTAACTGTAGTCTGTACTATTCAGGGCAAGATGGTGAATTGTGTGCTTTATTTCTTTTTCTGAAGCTTAATTTTCCATTTAGCTGATTACCTTTGTATGCTTTTTGAACGACTAGATGGGTTGAGCTTGATCCGATGGAGATTATAGAGACTGTGAAGGTGTGTATGGCAAACGCGGTTGACAAAGCCACTGCTGATGGGCATAATGTCGGTGCTGGTTTGAAGGCCATTGGGATCACAAATCAGAGGGAAACCACTGTTATGTGGAGTAAATCCACTGGTCTTCCACAAACGAGAACGCAAGTAAGAGGCCAAGGAGGGGAGTACTTTACAGGAAGCAGCGAGTCGCAGGTGGGCGGCGGAGCGGTCGGCCCAGTAGGGGAGGAAGAGGATGTAGCGGCAACGGCGGAGGCGTAGTAGGAGGAGGAGGACAAACTGGGGCACGAGCGATGGAGGTGGATGATCCCGCGGGTGTGGTGGATCCTAGGGCTTCGGGCGGGCGCGGCGGAGGTCGCGCAGGGCAGCTCGAGAGGGGTTAGGGAGGATGGCGCCGTGGAGGTGGTAGGGTGGCTGGAGCGGGGAGAGAGGGGCTCGGATGTGGTGGCGCCGGTGCCGGCGCTGCTGGTGCCGACTTCATCGGCGCCGGCGGTTGCCTGGGCGGCGGGGAAGTCGACGGAGTGGATTCGGAAACAGAACATTGTTCGGATTTTGGGCCTTCCCCTCTTCTCTGCCTATTTGGCGGAAAGGTGCCGTGAAATTACGAGATTCATCGCACTAACACTCACTGTTTAGTGGGCCCAAGGCTACTGTTCTTCCTCGTAGATCTCTATCTCTTCGCCGTGAAAAAAGGCAAAAGGTTGGCCGGACGGTGAGAGAAGCGATGTCAGCCGCGCAGAGAGGGTGTCGTCGGTCGCAGTAGCGGTCGTTGATGAGGGGGGAATGCTGTTGAAGAGATGTGATTTCAGTTCACGAAGACGATATACCAGCGTCAATTTAGCGAGACATGCCGGCTAAGGGCAGATACAATGGTGTTATCTTATAGACTGTTTTATGCATAACATGTAATTATAAGACGATTTACGAGACAACATATATAATAGATGATTGTTTTAGTTGTCTCGTAGTAATTGCGTCTTCCTTTAATTTATGGATGCGAAAAAAAATATTTATGAGTTGCATGACAACTACAACTCGTACAATGGTGTGTAAGCTGTCTCATACTTTTAAATTTTAGCGTTTGAGGTGGTTGCCTCGCGAAACAACCGCTTCTTTCTTTTTCCTCACTATCTCTTCTACTTCATTAAAAATCATACGTGACGTTGCATGAGACGGGCTACGAGACTGCCTACCTGCCCTAACTGAGAAAGGTTCCCTAATGGTTATCCCCATGTCTAGTATTCGGAAATTTGGTTGTTGGTTAATAGAACTTTGTTCCCTGTCCAAAAATAATTTGTATTAAATATTTATATTTCCTTGTCCAAAAATAAATTTCTAGTCCCACCCTGGTCCCTACCCACCAATTAAAATCACCATTTCTATTCTGCCCCGTTGGAGTTGATATTTTTTTTGTGAGGGAGCATGCTGAATCATAAAACACACAACAAGATACATCCAGTTTGTTCGCCTCGCTGCTTTGCAGCAGCTGCAATTCAACAGCTACAGTGTTCTAGTTATTTCTTCAGCAGCCGCTATAGTGTTCGTAGTTATTTCTTCAGCAGTCGCTATAGTAAAACAGCTACAAAACAGCCTGCCGAACAAGCTGATCATTCCATCCGGCTCGCATTCAACTTTTAAATCTGCCACAAATCTTCATTCATCTCAAAGAATTAAGGCATTTTATAGCTATTTGACAAGAATAATATCTGACATGCCCGAGGTTATGACTTCACCAAATGACAGTCATGGGATAGGGACCAAGGTTTTTAATATCAACGGTAACCGGTGCGGACCGATTACTTCGGTTTACCGATTTTCAATCTGTTTTTTAATTTGAATTTAAATGAATTTAAAATTTGACAAAATTCATTCGGTTTTCATCATGGTTAACGGATTCAAAAACAGAGTGAAAAAACAAATTGAAGTTTCCAATCCAACCAACATCAGCCACGTGTCGCCTCCCTCCCTCCTCCACCAGCCCGCCGGCGTACACAGGAGCGTTCTTCACACTTCGCACCAATATCAAAGCGTGCCCCATACAAGCATCGGGCTTACACATCCAGCTCGATCCAAAATTCCAAACCTGGAGAGACCGTGTGTATTTGTTGCGAAGTATCGATCCCCTCCGACAAGCCGCTCCCCAGCTGCCGCCACCCGCCTCCTTACCTCCCGCGGCCTACACCGCCGTCTCCTCCACTCCCGCGGGCATCCGACGGCGTATTGCTCCGCAAGCGCGTCGTCGTCGTCGGAGGCCCCCGCCGACTGGCTGAGGAGGAGGCTGCGCCGGCGGCGGCTGGACCGCAGATCCGTCAATTTGAGGTGATCCTTTTGGGGAAAAGCTCCGATGTCCCAGTTCGCATCCGCCGCCCTGACATATTTATGGTAATTCTTCAGTGTTGCGATGGGGAGCCAGCAGAAGGACAGCGTGAAGGTGGCCGTCAACATCTGGCCGCTCATAAAGGAGGAGCTCAGGTATGTGATTGTTGTGATTGCCTGATTTGTAGGCACGTTAGAGTGGTTAGGCGGGACTGTTATTCCTGAGGTGTCAATCAGATATTGCAGCAGTAGATACATTGAATATGATTCACATATTACAAACTGAATTTAGATCACATTAGCGAAAGATCAGTATCATCTATGTGAAACTCCACCACCATGCATACACTGAATATGATTCACATATTACGAATTGAAATGCCCGCAGCAGTGAAGAAAAAAAATTTAAACGAATTTTAGAGGTATAAATGCAGCAGTTTATAATCAATTAATCTTAATATACGTTACTAATATTGGATAAGAGAACTTTTTCAATGGCTACTTGCTAAGGTACTGAAGGTAATGAAGGCTCTTCTAATACTTGCCAACTCCTTGTAAAGTGCTTCATCCGACTCGTCATCGTCATCATCATCATCACTATCCAGAGATATAACAGAAGAGTCGCCTGCAAGGAATCCGAAAAAAGGAGTTAATGCCACCAATGTGTTGCCAAAAATCATCTTCCATGGACGAAGCTGTTGGGCCTAACGAGATCACACACTTCTTGATGACAAAAACAGAAGGCGCGGCGAAGTTAAGACACTTTACCAGACGATTTGTGCACCGGCCCAGCAGAAGACTATCGATGAGCAGCACGTGGCGGGCCCGAGCGCGGAGAAGTGAAGCCCGTCTCAAGAACAACAGTGCCCGGGGTCTCGGGAACAATAGAGCGGGGTCCGCCCAACTCCAGCGTCTTGGAGAAACCGACACGTGCGAGGACAGAATCGGGCGTATCAGCGACATCGTAGTTGGGGACGAGTGAGGGATCCGTGTCATCGTCGTCCACCACCACGTGAACAGGAGGCTTGGGGGCCCAAGAAGGCCGCGACCTTGGCGGGGGCGGGGTCTCGAGGTCGATCACGGCGGCCGCGATCTGCAGCCGCTTGTGGAGGCGTGGGGAAGACGAGAAGGGGTCGGGGGAGCCGGAGTTGCGGGAGCGCTTGCCGCTGCGTGAGGACGGAGGGGTGATGGGAACGACGTCGTCGTCGTCATCGTCGAGGTTGACGACGGTGACGTTGGCGGACGCCATTGCCGGGGACGGTGGTCGCTGCGGTTGGCTCGATTTGGGGATTTTTCTTCTCCGCAGTCCGCAGAGAAAGGGAATTTCGTTTTTTGAACGGCTTGGCGGGTTAGGGCACGCCGGCAGCGGGCGCTCGCTGCGAGTTCGGGCTCATTTTTGGGCCTCGGATGCTGCGCGCACGGGCGGATTCATCGTTTTGGGCTGCCTCTGCTTCTGTTCAGATACTGTATTTTCCTTGGGCTAGGACAGAGGCCGCGCAATCAATTCGACCATCAATTTGTTGGTTAGTTTCTTGATAGGCTTGCGGCATTCACAAATCACAAGGCTTTTGGAAATTCTTAATCCGCTTCGACAAATGAGTTCCCTCCAAAATGGACAAACCGTGGCCACAAAATCCCATTGAGAAAGAGAAAAAAAAAACTTTGTGTCACTACTGCTCCACCAGCCCACCGTCGGCAAGGACCAGAGCAGATTCATGAACATCACAAGCAACAGCACACGTGCCAACCATTTTGTGTAAAGTTGTGTTCAGTGATTCAGCGATGCTGACAACTTAAGCAAGCAACAAAGCACTGGCTCGCCCGGAGAGAAGATGCCAAACGCCGGAGCATGCATTCACGCAGGAATACAGGGGCGAGACAGGAGCAGGGTTTACAAAACCGCGGTAAACCGGACCGGTTACCGCGAAAACCGGAAAAACCGGTCCGGTCCGGTTTACCCGGTTCTCCGGTTTTCGAATTCAAAATTTAAAAAAAATTGAAAATTTGACAAAATTTGAAACAAAAATATGTAAAAAAAACTAGATGAAATTTTAAGCACAATGGTGGAACAAGAACACAAAAAATCGATCGTTTCATATGTCAAAAAAATCACACAAATTTTCTGGGTTGAAAAAGAAGAAAAATTCAAACTAGCAACCTTCCTTGATTTTTTTGACAAACCAAACGATCGAATCTACGTGTTCCGTTTCCACCATTGGGCTGTAAATTTGATCTAGTTTTTTAACATATTTTTTGTTTCAATTTATTTCAATGTTTCATTTTTTGTATTTTTTTTATTTTTTCTCTTTAAACCGGTTTTCCGAATTCTAGTCCGGTTTACCGGAATTTTCGTCCGGTTTACCGGTGAACCGGACCGGTTTACCAAAAATTTCGACATTTTTTTGTTCAAATTTCGTTTTTTGTATTTTGATCCGGTTTTCGACCGGTTTTTCCGGTTTTCGCGGTAACCGGACATCTCGGTCCGGTCCGGTTTTTCCGGTCAAAACGAAATTGCCAACCTTGGACAGGAGCCGAAAACCCGGGAAAAGGCTGCGCCGATACAAACGCCGGAGCAGGAAAGACTCGGAGGGTGGTGTTCGTTGCATAGGGTCTAAACTTTAGAGGGGTCTAAATTTTAGATAAGCTATATTAAATAAAATTTAATTACAAAACTAATTACAGAACTCTGGTCTAATTCACGAGACGAATCTAATGAGGGTAATTAAGCCATGGTTAGATGATAGTTACTGTAGCATTACTGTAGCATCAATGTATCAAATCATAGATTAATTAGGCTCGTTAGATTCGTCTCGTAAAAATATATCTACCTGTAAAAAGATTTTGTTATTAAACTTTATTTAATAACAATAATAATAAGATTCTCTTTGATGTGATGGGCCTAAAGTCTAAAGTCTAATCCTGGTAGAGCCGGTTGCCTCTTGGTGCTGGTTGGTTTCTGGTCAGGGCTCATTGGCGCGTGACGCGTCAGGCTTTGCTGCGTGCGACCGAGTGCCACAGGCCAAGCAGCATGCTCGTTCTTCGGCCAGGCTTTCCATACGGCTAAAAATAATTACACGCCACGGCTTTTTCTGATGCATCGGCGACGGGACTATGGCCTATGTAAGGCTACCCCTTTTTATGTCCCCGAGATGTGCATTGCCCCTTCTTCAACCAAAGTTGTTCACCGAACACATGCGTAGCTTTTGTATGTTCCAAGGGCATTGAAGTTAGATGTGCAAGATACACATCGTCCATGAGAGATTTACAAATGCAGTGTTTGTAGTCGATGGCTTAGCAAAGTTTTGAGGACATTTGTTCAGCCTGTTGCACCAAAATACTACTAGTTTATTTGGTTTTGACACCAAAATCTGCTGCACCGATGTCAGCCTCAGCCTGATCATACGGGTCCCTTGTGTACCGGTTCTCAGACCAAAAGCTCTGAACGACCGACCAAAGCACTGAACTGATGCTATTGAACTTTGCAGTTTGCACGATACATTGCAGAAGTACTTGAGCAAGTGATATAGTATATCGTTTTCTTCAGATGTTCCTAATTACTAGTATTAAGCTGCTGAGCTTTGTGAATAAATTCTATAGCAAAGATTGATTCCACGCACAAAGCATAAGCTAACAGCACCATTGGTCACTGGTCAGGGAAGATGTGCAGAAACAAAGCATGACCGAGAACACGGTAGCATATGGATTCAGGAAACGGAGCAAAATAATGAGTTAAATCAAGCTCTAGCAAACAAGCACATCGCTCATACTACTACATTGCATACAGTCTAGAACTGATCTACTAGTACTATTCTTACTTCGATGACCACGAGAAGAAATGGCCGGTGAAGTTGGACGTGTAAAATTCAGAGGCGCAATGTGGGAGAACGTCGCCCTGTTGAGGTACGACGATTGCGTGTTAATCTTAGTGAGGAAAAGCCCCTCACGTGGCTTACATATATAGGCATACAAGAGATAACGATCACGGTATATCCAGCTGTTTAGATTACAACAGAAACCTATCTTGTACAACAATGGATAGAACTACCAGCCGGATATTCAGTGTTCGTTCAGAATACTAACCAATCACCTTGACGCCTACGTTACAATCTTAACTACGCACATATATTCTTTATAGCCTCCCTCAATTATAACCGTGAAAGGTTAAGATTGCTCTTGAAGTTTTCCATCAGTCATACTGACAATGCTTTTGTGAAGCCATCGGCTACTTGATCTCCAGTTGGAATATATTGTATATCCAACAAATTCTGCGCCACCCTCTCTCGTACAAAATGGTAGTCCACTTCAACATGTTTTGTCCTACCATAAAAAACAAGGTTAGCAGATAAATATTTAGCTCCTAAATTATCACACCATAACTTGGCAGCTTTTGGACTCTTGATCCTTAGCTCATATAATAGTGTTTGTATCCACATCACTTCAGCAGTAGCATTTGCAATGGCCTTGTATTCTGACTCTGTACTAGACCTTGACACTGTTGGTTGTTTCTTTGCACTCCATGAAACTAAATTAGATCCAAGAAACACAGCAAAGCCTCCAGTGGATTTCTTATCATCAACACATCCTGCCCAATCTGCATCTGAAAAGGCACTCACTAGAGTAGAGAAAGATTTCTGGATTTTCAAGCCAAGCCGTGTACACTGTTTAACATATCTCAAGATCCTTTTAGCAGCTGCCCAATGAACAGTTGTAGGTGCATGAAGAAACTGACACACTTTGTTAACAGAGAATGCAATATCTGGTCTAGTAAGAGTAAGATACTGTAAAGCACCAACAATACTTATATATTTTGTTGCATCTTCTGGACCTAATGGTGTACCCTCATGTAGAGATAATTTTTCACTAGTGGACAATGGTGTAGCAACAGGTTTACAATCTGACATGCCAACTTTCCTTAACAAATCAGAAGCATATTTTTCCTGAGTAAGAACAATACCATCTCGTACCTTGTTTACTTCAATACCCAGAAAATAATGCAGCTCACCTAGGTCCTTGAGTGCAAACTCATCATTTAGATCTTTCAACAATGCTGTTGTGGCCTTTTCCATTGAACTAGCCACAATTATGTCATCTACATAGACAAGTACAAACATGGTAATATCTCCTTTATTATAAAAGAATAAAGATGAATCTGCCTTTGATGCTTGAAACCCAAGACTGATCAACTTTGCACTTAGCCTTGAGTACCATGCCCTAGGTGCATGCTTTAGTCCATACAAAGCTCTATCAAGTTTGCAAACATAGATAGGCTTAGCTGGATCCTCAAAACCAGGGGGTTGTTGCATATAAACTTCCTCCTCCAAGAAACCATGAAGAAAAGCATTTTGGACATCTAATTGATAAAGACTCCAACCATGTGAGACAGCAACAGAAAGAATAATTCTTATGGTAGTAGCCTTAACAACTGGACTAAAAGTATCCTGTCAATGCCATATTGTTGTCGAAACCCCTTAGCAACCAACCTTGCCTTATACCTATCAAGACTGCCATCAGATTTTCTTTTTATTTTGTAAACCCATTTGCACCCAATAACATTCCTACCTTTCTGTGGTGGAACTAAGTGCCAAGTCCTATTTTTCATTAAAGCATCATATTCTACTTCCATGGCCTTTTTCCAATTTTTATTAGTAAAAGCTTTTACTTCATTGTAGGGTTCACCAGAAGAGGAAAATAAACTGTACTTAACAGTGCCATCCTTGTAAATTTTACTGTATTTAGCCGTACCATCCGTGAAGACTTTTTCTTTGCGTATGCCGCCCTGCAGTCGAGTGCGAAGACGACCATCACAAGCAGAGTCCGCGGAAAATCCCGGCAGCTGTACCGCTGACGGCGCTGCAGCTCGAGATGGATTCGCTCCCGCCTGGAGCTGACGCGTGTCGTCGCTGGATTGTGCCGGGCCCGTGCTGTCGCCCGGTTGTGTCTGGGACATGGTCCTCCCCTCCTGGGATTGCCGCGTGTCGAGCGCACGCTGGAGCGCGCCCGCAGTGTCGGGCTCGAGCCCGACCGAGCCTGCCGGTGCTGTGCACGTGGCGTCCGCTGTATCGAGAGACAGCGTCCGCCCCGCGCTCGAGGACGATTCTGGCACGCCTGCTGCGCCTGCGGTTTCTACACCAGACCGAGCCGCGTCTGCACCCGACCGGGACCCCGACCGAGGCGACGTGGCATCTTCTGGTTCGGCTGGAAGCTGCACAAGATCCACTCCGTGTCCTGTGCCGCCTTGTTCTGTCTCTCCCGGCGCTATTTCTTCATGATTTTCCACCTGATCAGCACTGTTATTCTCAACGATTTCAGCAGCACTGTTAGATGGATCATTAGTCCCTGGTTGCTCTACATGTTCAGCCCCATTACTCGAGAAATAAGAGTCAAAAATAGATGGTGAAAGTTTGACAATTTCAGATTGTAACCTAGCTCCAGCATTAGCGTGTAATTGCGAGAAGGGAAAAACATTCTCATAAAAAATCACATCTCTATAGATATAAACTCGGCCTGTGGATACATCTAAACACTTGAATCCTTTGTGTAAAGAGCTAAAGCCAAGAAAAACACATTGAGTGGATCGAAACTGGAGCTTGTGAGCATTATATGGACGAAGATGAGGCCAACATGCACAACCAAAAGTTCTTAAGGAGGAGTAATCAGGTTTTTGGTTATACAAGTGCTCCAATGGAGTAGACATATCAATGACCTTGCTAGGCATGCGATTGATTAAATAAGTGGTTGCTTGGAATGCTTCATCCCAATATTTCAAAGGCATAGAGGCATGAGATAAAAGAGATAGTCCTACTTCAACTATATGGCGATGCTTCCTTTCTGCTGAGCCATTTTGTTGATGTGTGTGTGGACATGACTCATGATGAACAATACCAACACGTGTAAAGAAAGAGTTGAGTTTTTCATACTCTCCTCCCCAATCAGATTGCATGGCAAGAATTTTCCTACCAAAGAATCTTTCTACCATCACCTGAAATTCTTGGAATTTTTGGAATACTTCAGATTTATGTTTAAGGAGATAAATCCAAGTAAATTTGCTAAAATCATCAATAAAGCTCACATAATACTGTTTTCTTCCAACAGATTCGGGTGCTCGTCCCCACACATCAGAAAATATAAGTTCCAAAGAAAATTGAGACACACTATTGGAATTAGAATAAGGCAATTGATGACTCTTTGCTTGTTGACAAGCATCACACACTGTTTCTTTATTGGACTCAACTAAGCATGGAAGATTGTTTCTACTAATAACTTGCTTGACAATGAAAGAAGAAGGATGCCCAAATCTACTATGCCATCTAGAAAAGGGAATCTTGGTGACACTCCATGCTTGTTTTATTGACGGCGACGGGAGAGGATAGAGACCGTTTCGACACCTTCCTCTAAGAAGAATGTTCTTCGTGACCTGATCCTTGATCAAAAAGAATTTTGGGTGAAATTCTAGAAAAGCATCATTATCGGAAGCAAGACGTTGAACGGAAACGAGACTTTTATTGGCTTGAGGCACATAAAGGATATTCTTAAGATGTATATCACGAGTAGGGGTATGAACAGTAGAGTGGCCAATGTGACTAATGTCCATACCTGATCCACTGGCAGTGTGGATTTGATCGTTTCCATTGTACTTGTCCCTGATCTGCAGCTTCTCGAGCTCCCCGGTCACGTGATCAGTGGCACCCGTGTCCATGTAGTAGTATGGGTCGACGTAGGAGGACTTGTGGGCGGCAGCAACGAGTCTCTTGTCGGGGATGAAATCTTCGTCGAAGCGGTGCCAGCATTCCGCAGCCGTGTGTCTCTTCTTGAAGCATACTTGGCACAACGGCTGCTTGTCGTCTTGGGCGGTGTTGTTGCGCGAGTTGTTGTAGGAGTTGTTGTTGTAGCCGTTCTGCAGCGCACCGTTGTAGCCGCGCCCTGGAACGCGACCACCGCGCTGCATGCCGCCGCGCTGCCCAGGAGCGCGGTGACCACACACAGCGCCCGCGCCGCCTCCTTGGCGTCCACGGCCAGAGTAATTGGCCGACGCGCCGTTCTTTCCGCCAGACAGCAGATCGACGCGAGTCTCGAAGTTCAAGAGCTGTGAGTACAGCTCCGCCACCGACACCGGTTCCGCCCTGGCGACAAGGGCAGAAACCAGTGGCGTGAAGTCCTCGTCGAGGCCGGTGATGATGTACTCCACCAGCTCCTCGTCGTCCAGAGGTCGTCCAGCCGCCGCCATCTCGTCGGTGATCGCCTTCATCTTCGCGAAGTATTCACTCGCGGTCATGCTGCCCTTCTTTGTGGTGGAGAGCGCAAGCCGCATGTTCACAGTCCTCGCACGGGACTGCGATGAGAACATGGCTTCGATGCCTTTCCATGCCTCGGCTGCGGTCTCGTACGATGCAGCCTGGACAAGGATGTCCTTGGAGAGGGATGACAGGAGAAAGCTCAAGACCGGCTGGTCCGCGGCTTCCCACTGCTCAAATGCCGGGTTCGGCACCTTCTCCTCCTTTTTGTCTTCGTTCGTGACGGTGATCTCGGCGTCGGGCTTCTTGGCCGCGCCAGTGAGGTAGCCCTCCAAGCGAGCGCCACGAACGGCGGCGCGCACTTGGGCTTTCCACATCGTGTAGTTCGCCTTCGTTAGCTTCTCAGCAACCGGGTGCGCAATGAGCGAACCTAAGGGCGTCGTCGCGGAAGAACTAGCCATTGCCGGAGCAGGAGACGATCTAATCTACAAATGGCTCTGTATACCATGTAAAATTCAGAGGCGCAATGTGGGAGAACGTCGCCCTGTTGAGGTACGACAATTGCGTGTTAATCTTAGTGAGGAAAAGCCCCTCACGTGGCTTACATATATGGCGACGTATCCTATGAGAACCAAATTCGTGTGAGAACTATGAGAACTCCAATCTGGGCCACATGATCTTGATCCAAGGAGGACGCATAGGGAGAGATGGGAGGGGGAATTTGCAAAAATATGATTAAGTGGGCGGTGATTTTGCAAATCCCCCCTCCCACCTGAATTCAAGCGCACCATTGGATCAAAATCATGTGGCCTAGATTGAAGTTCTCATAGTTCTCACACGAACCTGGTTCTCATAGGATACGTTGCCTACATATATAGGCATACAAGAGATAAAGATCACGGTATATCCGACTGTTTAGATTACAACAGAAACCTATCTTGTACAACAATGGATAGAACTACCAGCCGGATATTCAGTGTTCGTTCAGAATACTAACCAATCACCACGCCTACGTTACAATCTTAACTCCGCACATATAATATTCTTTACAGGACGATGACGAGGAGGCCCGGTTGGGGTCAGTCACCGTCAGCGACGGCCTCCCATCGCCGTAGCCAAACGCCGCCGGCGGTGGACACGCCACGACGCCCAATGGCGGGAGCTTCCTCATCGCCCACAACGGCGGCGAGAACCCGCCTGCCTCCTCGTCCTCCCCCTCCTCCGTGATCCCGAACGGCGACGGCGCGTCCCCGTCGCCCGTCGGCGCCCAGGCCTGGCCCTGGCCGCCCTGAAGCTCGTACACCGGGTTGGAGATGTACATGAGGCGGCTGGCGTCCGCCGAGGAGGAGGAGGAGCTCACCGACGACCGCGACGGCGAGGAGCGGCGCGCCGGGGACCACTTCCACACGGCCGCCTCCAGCCTGGGGATGGCGAGGAGCAGGTCCTTGGTGTTGTTGGGCGCGTGCATCACGCCCTGCGCGTAGTAGAACGGCGGCGTGCCGGCCAGCGCGTCGTTCGCCTTGGTGGTGGTGGTGGTGGTCGTCGCCACCGACGCGTCGTCGGCGATGTGCGCCGGGGACGTCGCCGACATCCCAAGCTTATTAGCTGGCCAGGACGCGGCGGCGCGGAGCCGCTTGCGCCGGAGGTGGGCGCAGAAGAGGTCGGCGAGGAGGAGGACGAGGATGGTGAGGAAGACGGCCAGGCTGAGCGCCACCGTGACGCTCACCGCCACGGCCAGCCTCGACATGCCGTTGAACATGGCGACCTCACCTCGCTCCCCGCGCTAGCTCGCCCAGCTCCAGGGGTCGGAGAGTGAAGCCGAAGCGGTGCTGCGTCTCGAGCTGAGACAAAGGTTGTGCCTGTGCGTGCGACGACGAGCAAGTGGCGCGACGACTGTTCTGGTCGCATCAAAAGGACAAAGGCTGCTTAGAACAGGATGCCCCTCATTGTCTAATCCAATTGATCAACTCCCATGTCACGTTTCCCGAGGCGTGTTATTACTTCCAAGAGCTTGAGCCGAGTAGGATTAGCGTGCTGGCTGTCTGAAGAAACCAACAGCTACTCTTAACCGGTCTGAGCTAGCCCTTGCAATGGCAAACGGGTCCCAGGCATGCAAAGGCTAACGTGTCACTGTGCCATGGCGGCAGAGCGAGGTGTGACAGACAAGTCGAATTAGATAAAGATAAGCGCTCTTCTGTTAATCGGTACCTGATCATTGGAGGTAGAGAAAGGAGAGGCAGCGTTGTTTTTGGCGGGAAGGCAATGGTCTGCCAACAGTTGCGAATCCAAAAGATTTGTAATTTTGCTCTGACCGCGCACGAGCTGTTCACCATCATTTGGTTTTGAGAGATGTGCAAGTATGCGTTGTATCTTTAGTACGAGTGCACGAGCACGACACGTCCCTACCGCATGATTGCCATTTGGCAAAGTCATAACCTCGGTCATGTCAGGTGTTGTGGTCAAAGAGGCTGTCAAATTTCTGAACTCCTCACGATGAATGGAGACTTGTTCTACGCCATGAACGGCGGATTTAAAAGTTGGAAATGAACCGAACTGAATCCAACTCCAACGAAAATTAAGTCATGCTACACAGCCAGGAAAATTAGAGCCAAGCTGAAGCAGAATAGCGTAGAAATCAGAGATTGACGGCTCAACTCGTTAATTTCATGGAACCTGTCGAAGCCAAATTCGCACAGAGCATATCTATCTATTATATATATAATTGAACAAGAATTGAAGCCTCCACATTCGCTCTAAAATGCTAGAAATTCCCTAGTTAATCCGAGAAAATAAGAAAAGAAAATTACCCACCACTGCCATTATAAAACAATTAGACAAAAATACCCTAACCATGTTAAAATAATTACCCACTAATTCCACCATGAAAAAATGAGCCATTCCTTTATTCTAACGGACAAACATATACGGCTGAATCTTAATTCTTAATCTACGGTAGACAGAACTCCAAATGAGATAGAAAGTAGGATATATGAGTTGAAACATGGATACGTACGATTCAAAGATAACAAAAAAAATGTCGCCACGCTCCCCTACGGCCAGCTAACGGATCAACCATGGATACGTACGAACTTAAGAGATAGAAAGAGATATATGAATAGTTTAAACGTGCCGCATGAGATGTCTTACGTATGTACATGTCTCTCATCTCAATATCCCATGGAATCAATAAATATTACCTCATCGGAAAACAAAATACAGATCGCCACGCTCGCCTACGGCCAGCTAACAGATCGACAATTTCCTTCCGACGTAGAATACTCCTGGATTGAAAGGTTCGATGATTTCTTCCTAGCCGGTGTAGAATAATTGATGGATTGACAGTTAATGGATTATTTTACAGCCTCAAGGCGCAATTTGCTGGAGCCTCATCGAGCAAGTGGCCGGGTTCAATCTTGCAGAACGATTGGAACCATCTTCATCGAATAAACTGCGATCAAACTAGGTTCTGGTATTGATGTCATCCATCTTATCTTCTTCATCCTATCTCATCTTCATGCCTGCTTTATTAACAATTAAATAGATAAAAGACATCAATTGTGCAGTTTTTTTTACTAATAACAATCTGCTCTGCATATGATTTCTATAGAATTCAAGAGGCAAATTTAGAAAACATGTTCACACAAATAAGGATTGTTACAAAAAATCTCAACTAGGATCTGGATAATACAAATTAGAATCTCATCTCTACTAGGGTCTGTTAGTGTACATGTACATTACAAACCATCTCAATTTTACTTCTGCATAATGCTTAGCTGAATACGAAATCATGTATATAGTATAAGTAGCCTTATTCACAATTAAATAGACGAGAGACATTAATTGTGCATTTTTTTGCTAATAACAATCTGCTCGGCATATTATTTCTATAGGATTCAAGAGGCAAATTTAGTAAACATGTTCACACAAATAAGGATTATTACAGAAAATCGCTACTAGGGTCGGAGACTACAAAATACCAAATAAATATATATTTTCATGTTTCACTCACGTGGTGGAAAGCATGCCATTGCTTAAATACATGCACTATTAATTATATATATTAAACCAGGTAATCAAATTTCCAGAGATATAGTAATGCATCATATGATTTCTATTCAGTTTATGACTATTGATTATATATATTATTACTTTAATATTTAGGTATTGCAGCAATGGCATTAAGAAAGTTGAGTGAGCTGACAACAAAAGGACCTCCGTGTGCTATTAAAGTCAAAGTCATAAGACTTTGGGATTCGATTAATAATAGGACAGATGAACTTATGAGCTTGGATATGATACTAATTGACGAAAAGGTAATTCTTTTTCTGTACAATGTCATTGTTCAACTATTTATATTATTTTTCACATATTTATAAATATTCCTTTGTTAAAACAGGGAGATGTAATTCATGCTACTATTGGGAAGAATTTGATTGATACTTACAGACCACAAATCAGAGAGAGTGCCATATATTCATTCAGCAATTTCAGAGTTCAAGACTCCCTCAGATATCGTCCAGTGAGCAATGAGTTGAAAATCGCGTTCAACTATAATACAAAGGTGAAAGAAGTGAAAGAGCAATCAAAAAAATTCCAAGAAAACTACTTTGAGTTTGCATCAAATGATACTTTGAAACAGAGAGAAAACAAAGACAATCAATTGTAAGGTAAACATTAAATTCTTCCTCATTTTTTGGTAGCTATTTATATGATATATTTTTAACTTTCCTTTAAATTTTCAGATGTGATTGGTTTACTTACCACTATTTCACCGCTTCAACAAAGGACAATAATGAATGACACCAACAATCCACGTACTAAAGATATTCGTGAGATTGAACTCCTTCTGATAGAGTAAGATAAATTTCTTAATTAAAATAATGGATAGCTAATGATGTGTTTTTTTTGTATTGTGATCTAACATTAAATATCATGCAACACATTTCAGGGGTGAAAAGGCTAAAATAACTCTTTGGGGAGAACTGGCACATTATTTCAGTGAAGATATAATTGGAAATAAGCATTCAGTTGTTATTGTTACATCAACAATTGTAACAAGTCTAAAATTTAAAGGTATGTTAATTTTTTAAGATATACTATGATGCTTATTACTGAATAAACATAACAAATTATTTATTTAAACAGCCATATCTATGAAGACAACTAGCGCCACAAGATTGTATACAGATTTAAATGTACCACAAACTTGGAAAATCATTGACAGGTGTGCCATACATAACTCTTGAAATCTTATTATACTCTTTCTGCTTTTAACATATTTTTTTATGTTTTAATTTATAGTTTAGCAAAAGAAGAAACATTACCCAAAATGATGGAGGTAAACAAAAGTACACATGGAACACTAGAGGAACAGATGTTTTATAATAGAAGAACGTTACAAGACATCACTCAGATAAGACACGACGATGCAGCAGATCAGGTATAAATATCAACATGACCTTAGGAATAGTTATTTAGTAGACCTTTTTTTTTTTGTACAAGTCACCTTTTAAAAACTCTGACTCAATGTTTATTTGTAGGATTTTTTGTTTACAGCTAAAGTGAAAGTTGACCAGCTACAAGAAAATACCAAGTGGTGGTACATATCATGCAACAGTTGCAATAAAATGTGTACAAAAAGAGATGAAAGATACTATTGTAACAAATGCAATGAGTATCCAAAAACGCCAACTCCTAGGTAATTTTTTATATATTTTTTTGTTACCCAAACAGAGACATGACATGTATGGTAACTTTGTTCTATATTTAACTTTGTGTAATCTAAACCTCTAAAGAACCAGTTGTGAGAAAAATCAGTTGTACCCTGCCAGCCTATCTACCCTGCTATCTGAACCGTCCTGCCATATCGTGGGCCCAAAATCCAACGCACCAAATCCTTCCATCAAATCCCGGGCGTAACGCTCCCCTCCTCTCTTCTAGCGGTAACGTTAATTTTTTGGAAATGTTGCGTTACCGTAACGCTCTAAAAAAATTCTTTTCTCACCCCCGTCGCCAGCCCCCGTACCCCTTCTATTGGAAGGATTTTTGTAGCCTTCCATAAACGCCAGGTGCAATGCAGTGAGAGGTTTTATCTGTTTCGTAGCCTTCCATAAACGTAACCAGCAATTCCCATACTAGGTTGACGTGAATAATTCAAACGTACCAGCAATTTCCATACTAGGTTGACGTGAAACTAGCAATAATTGATGACGCGATTTGGTGTGGGTTTGGAAGGCGTCGCCATCATCACCGTTCGAGGACCTTGTTGCCGTTGGTGCGATCCTGCGCTCTCCGACGCCGTTCGAAGCCCTCGTCGTCCGCGAGGCCGTCCGAGGCCCTGCTCGCCCAGTGATTTGCTTGTAGAGATCTGCATGCTCAATCCCAAGTCGCTGCGCCATAACGCGCCGCCCGCCGTTCTCACCTCATGCCGCGCTGCTGTTGGTGGCCTGATCGCCGCTGGTGGAACGCCGTGCTGGTCCTCCGCTGCGGCCCCAATTTGTTCGCCAACCTGGGCCTCTCTCTCCAGGACACGCTGCCCGGGTCGACCGCACCCTTTGCCTCCACCGCCGCCTCCTCCTCTCACGACGCCGACGACAGGAGAACGAGCATGGAAACGGGGGCCGGACAAGCTGGAGCTACGGGCGCACGCCACGCACACGCGCCACCACTATTTCAAACTGCACCTCCGGATTCATCATCCATCACTGCATCCTCAAGAACCTCTAGGTAAGATGCCCTTTTTTCTTATTTTCTCAAGAAGTAGTAACGCATCATATGTTGATTGATGGCCGGCATACTGATACATGTTGTTCCCGTTGTCATGGCAACGTAGCACCAATTACTACGGACTGATTGAGTGGTTGGTTTGTGAGGTTGAAATTAAACAAAAATTGCAGCAGTTTTGTTTTTTCTACTGATGACCTGAGATAGGAATCATAGCTTGTATGCAATAAAAAGAGTACACTGAGTGGTTGCACTATGAGACTGAAATTAAAACCTTCCAGAATTACTGATGACCTGAGATATGACTCGTAGCTTGTTTACAATTGGATTTTTCAGATGTTGGTGAGTAAACTTGAAAAGAATGCAATAGCTTGCTAGAATGGAATATGAAATGTATACATAGTAACCATGAATGATGGCCCAGGCAGGTATGCTCCTAATAGTTTGGGGAAAATGCTCCTAACAATTTTGTTAGCACGCAGCAACATAACAATTTTGTTCTTTTCCATTGGAATTTTTGTAGTGTTGTGCTTCTAATTACTAGCAGTTTGGTTGATTCTTCAGTTTATATTTCACTTCAGCTCATTTCCTTTGTGATTAAACGGAGTAATCACATTGGGCAATCAAATTATTTAGCTTTGTCAACTTTGCTGACTATACAACTTTTATCATTGTCCAGCAGAAGGTGTGGGATAGTTAATGGTGGCTTGGAGCAGTATTTACTGGTGCAAGTGACAGATTTCTTTTCCAGTGTTTCACATGACAGGTTTGCTCAGGGAATCACCATCAGTAGGATGTTTTTATTTTCTTTAGCAAGCTCAGTCATGTTTAAATATCAACTCCTTCCAGCCTTCATGTTCTCCCTGTGATGAACAAGTTTATTAAAAAATGTTTGCAGCATATTCAATTTGAAGATGGAGCACAGACAAGGAACAAGTGGAAGAGAGAGCTGCAGATTAGGAGCGGTAGGACCGGTTGATTCTACTGATGTACGTTTTGTAGGTGTAACCCAAATCATCTTCCAGTTTTTGAGAAAAACACAAATCATCTTCCATGCCATTGATAGAAAGGAAAATCGTGTTGGTGCTTCGACAATGCATTGATCTACCTCTTCCAATTTGGTGTTGCATCTTCCTATGCTGTTCTGTATGGTTACCTGAAACTCCGCCTTTCTTTCTTTATTTGAAAGTGTTTTCTATTGTCACATAGATAAGTACCATTGATTTGTGTTAGTGCTGCTTAATAGAATGCCATTTTACAGGGTTGCATTGGGAATGAGGCTTGACATTAGCGTTCTGGACCTGTTACACACAAGAAGGAATCAAGTGAACACTGACCATCTAATTATTTTTGTTGCATTTCAGTTAGTTGTTCCCACAAAAATGAATTGTACTATAGATTGCTAAACTAGCTATTTGTTTTGTAGTGGCAATACCCAATTAGTTGAGTCCAGCTATACCTTGTGATAGATAAGCTGGATGAAATCACATTGCTGCAATTAGTAATTTCTTTTATGCCTGGCTGCATTTATTTTTGGTTATGCTATATTGCCTTTTTTTTATGAACCTCGTGATATGTAAAACAGGCTGATGCAGCAACAAAGTTATTGATGTCCTTTATTTATGAAAAAGATTAATGTCCTTTTATTTGTGAAAGCAGTTATTTATCTCTCTGGCCACGTATATATAGCTAATGTTGATTTAGGTAATTTTAATTCCTTGGCTATGATGGAATTTCCAAGTGTGACCCATGTTCCGGTTTGTGGACTGTAGATTTAGGGTCATATTGTGAAGTGTAGGAAGAAATTCTGGTCTATTATTAGGAATTTTAGCTTAGTTTTGTGGCCTGCAAAATGCTATTTCTAAATTCAAAATTGGGTGATGGTGACAAAATTAGCGGAGGTTTTGATATTAATGTCTTACCATACGAAAGGTGTGCAAATAATAAGTATATTTTAGCATCTTTTGAAATTGCTAGCAACACATTAAATTTCTTTCAAATTTAGATATTTTGACCATCGTCACCGCATACAGTCACATCATCTTCCATCCACAATAAGCAGAAATTTTTAGATAGTTTAGGCTGATATACATGATTCTTTCATGTGAAGTTGCTCATAATTTTAATGATCCAGTGAAGTGATGTAATTTTTAGACACGTGCGTGGCGCACGTGCATTTTTACTAGTAAGGTATTGGATTCGACTACAAATAAGTGACCACACAGCAACTACTACATGCACTATATTTGATGAGGAGGCTCGAAGAATGCTCAGCACATCCATATCAGATTTACTAGAATCCCTTCAAGGAAATAATGAAGACGTGCCTAAGATTATACAACAATTATTTGGGAAAATATTTATTTTTCGCTTCAAGTTGACCGAACAAAACTTGATCGAAGGGAAACCAGGCTACTTAGTGAAACGAACATTTATCCCCGATGAAAAACTTGAGAGGAAGTATTTTGATCAGCTCGAGGAGGCAAGATTTTTTTATATACATTCAATTATTATTATATTATAAACTAATAATATTTTTGACAGGAGCTGATGGAACATGATTTGGACTACAATTCAAACCAACAAACAAGTAAATATGACACCCCGTTCTTCGATCTGACCGAGAAGGTAGCAAAAAATTCTGGATAGTTTCTAATAATTATTTATCTGATGTTATAAAACTAATAATATCTTTTTGTTCAGGAATTGATGGAAGTTGAACAAAAGGTACCTGATTATATATGCATTCAAGTTCCCCATAATTTTAAAATCACATCGATATATTCAAGAGTATATTTTTTAACAGGAATATAAGATTAAGGGCGAGAAAACACGACGTAAGGCTATTATAATAGACAGCGAGTCTGACGAAGACTGCAAAGAAAGAAGTATGCAAAAAGAAACAGTAGAAGTTGAAAGCTCAAGTCTTTGCTCTCATCCAAAATACAGAAATAAAGCCCCTGAAGTTATTTCTTTGGAAAACACACTCAATACAGGGACAAGGGTGGCCAAAAAGATTGGAACCAAAAAGCGGAAACATGTTGCAGAACACGAAGACGTTGAAGCGATAAATGATGATTCCAAAAGTTCAAAGAAAAAGAAAAATAGGAAATATAATCCCGGGAAGCGAAACAGCAAAAGCAATCAGATGGAAAAGGAAATTTCAATTAATCAGGTATGAACCAAACAATCAACTTTCATCTTTATTAGTCAATTTCAATTAATTTTTACTTACTACTGCATGTTTGTTTCAAAAACAGGAAACCATAAATCCAGAAAATGAGGCCTGTGAAGGAAGCAACCAAGAAATAGCTCTGAAAGGAAAAAAGAGAAAATTGAAGCGTGGAGGAAAACAAGTGGCCAATATAGAAACGCCATTGGAAAATAAGGAATCCAAGGTATTCCGGTCAAAATATGTATTCTCAATTTTCTTAGCATAAAAAAGTCATATAGAATGGTTTGCTGATGACAAAACATTTATACTTTGCAGAACTATTATGAGGTCACTGATGAAACCTGTGAAGGAAGCAATAAAAAAACAGCTCTAAAATCAAAGAAGAAAAAGTTGAAACGTGGAGTAGTGAACAAAGAAAAGGTGGAAAATGAGGAGTCCACTGAGGCAGACAGTCCAAAACTACAGGTATTCACGTAAATGTGTATTTTAGTTTTTTTAGCATCAATAAGTCCTACGGAATACTTTGTTGATTTTAGATTTTTTATTAAGATCAAGTACTACAGAATACTTTGTTGATGAAGAAAACATTTACCTTTGTAGGACAATTACGACAACACTGAAGTTATGACAAGCATACCAAAACTCGATGAAGAATACAGCCAGGAGAACAACATGCCAGAGCACAAAGAAGAACATCCAACTAGAAAATCAACACGGATTAGAAAAGTACCTGCAAGATACAAAGCTTAGAATTAGGAGATGTCATTATAAATATGGAAGATTTCTGAATATTAGGATGACAATAGTATTGCTTTATATTTTAATGAACATCATTAGTTGAAAATTCTTCAAATAATAATACATTACCAACCGGATCTGATTCCTCAGAGTGTTCACTTTCCCATATCCCCTGGGATCATCGATCTGCTGAGCCATGCATGCATGCGTGTGCAAACTGCCAACAATTCATATTAACAGCCGCAATCCAACAAGATTAAAATAACCACGGCCTACAAAAGTACCATCAAACCAACAATCAAATAAAAATGAAACCCATTCTTGAATCAGATCGAAAAGATAACGATTCGCATAAAAAGGAAAAAGACCAAACAATGGGGAATATTCACAAGCAGACTAATAGGTGAGAAATCTCCATGTATGAAGCTTACCGTAACCAATCCCTCCATGCAGCCAATCATCAACAGCCTGCATAGTCACAAAGCATGCCAAAATGCTGATTGTGAGATCCACGACCTTCTAGACAGAGAAATCGCATATCCTCCCAACAATGAAAACTCAGCATCGACAACAAACCGAAGACGATCTCCACAAAGCCCTAAAATGCTAGATCCCACGAGGTTGCTGCCATTAACAAGAAGAGAGGAAATGGCGTAAGGAAGGAGAACAGATTAGTGTTTTCTTTTTTGCCCAAGGATTAGTTCGATCACCTTATCAGTAACCCATACAACATGGGTTGGGCCATGCACCTTTGATGGGTTGGGCTGTACTCTCCTTAAAAAATGTTATACGTTATTATACTGAGCAAATTACACATGTACGAGACATACTACCACCAAGATTACGATTGCTGTAAACCAAAACGGATTTTCCATAGAATCAACCTAATGCGAGATAAAGTTGGAGACGGATGAAAAAAGGACTCTTATGAACCACTATAAAAGGAACCGATTATACACGTGAGCCGAAACTGCGATACATCAGTCAAGAAACAACGCCTGATGAAATCACAAGGTACTCTCGCATGCATGCAATAATCCCATACTTATTTCGTTCGGTTAAATTCTCTTGGCTGATTCTTCTTCTATAAACTATGTATTGAACAGAAAATTAAATTAATCAGTAGTGCTTTCTCAACCTCTTCCAGAAATCCACAAAAGGAGTACAGGTACGCAAAATTTGCTTACAATATTATTTGTACATATAAAACATAAGATAGACATGGTGATTTTTTTATTTCAAGTCAGATAGCCTCATCCAGCAAGCCATTGGAGTCAGATTAAGCACCCAGAAAACATCTCGCAGATCAATTGCAAGTTTCAAACAAGATATCTAACTGTGGTATGTACAAATCTCAGAGTAAACTTATTAACGTTTTACAATATAGAGAGCGAGTCATTGCTAGCAGATTTAAAATCGAAGAAACTTCTCGCAGGGAAAACTCTTCAAAATTCCAGATCGATTGCATTACATGGTCAATTGAATCTGATCGCCAGATGATAAACAGAAGGTATAACAATAATATCATTTATGACATCTGCGTCTACCTCAATCCCTAATTTTTCAACTAATACTTGCACTTGAACAGATTACAGAGTTGATCATTTGAGCTTTCTAACATCTGGGATTGCTAAATCTCAAAGCTTTAGGCGCAAGTTGCCGGAGCCTCATCGAGCAAGTGGCCGGGTTCAATCTTGCAGAACGATTGGAACCAGTTTCATCGAATAAACTGTGACCAAACTAGGTTCTGGTATGGGTGTGGTCCATCTGATCTTCTACATTCCATCTCATCTTCATGCCTGTTAGTGTACATGTACATTAAAAAACGCAAACTACTAAGCAATCTCCATGTAGTTATGTCCTTTGTTTTTTTACACATAAATTGTTATCTCAATTTTGTAATAAGAAGGTAACTGATGTCATCAATTGAGCTTTCTTAAATAAAAAATTGCAAAGTCTCTACCAGAGACAATTTTCGTCTTAATATTCTGTATATAAAAAAAATCATAACTTTTTTTAGCATGATTGCTTTCTGGATAAAACAAAGAGGTTGATTTCACAACTGAACATCTAGATCCTTGCGGTGCCAACAATCAACAAGTTCCAGTATAATACCTTTAATAATGTTAGTCTGTTACTATGGCTTCGTCTAAATGTTGATACTTGCAGTATACATCTACCTTTAATTCTGAAACAGGAAGGAAATCAATGGCAAATCAAACAAGACTACAAGCATCACTGAATAGAAAAAGGAGGAAGGAACAACTTGATAGAAAAAGGTGTAAAAAGCAAGCAGTCACTGAAGAGGAAATATGCAGGAAAAGCGCAGCAGAGGCTAGAATGAAGAGAAGGGAAAAGCTTAAGCAGAAGAAGGAAGCCAAACGTGCCAGATTGGAAAATAATGTAATAGAGCAGGTAACAAGCAGTGAAGCATCAGGCAGTAGCTTACCGTCAGCAAGTGTCGATGATGAGATATGGAACTTCGGAAAACCTACATGCAGATGCCAACATTGTAATGCACTGTTATGGTACGAAGAAAGGCTTAGTCCAAATGAAACGACCAAGAAACCATCTTTTGGAATTTGTTGCAAAAAAGGAAAGATTAATCTGCCTCAGAGGAAGGAACCTCCTCCTTACCTGAAGAAACTGTTGAAAGGTGAAGGAAAGGATTCTAAAAACTTTAGAAAGAACATAAAGTCCTATAACTCCATGTTCTCATTCACCTCTACAGGAGGAGTAGTCGACAAAGCAATAAATAAAGGATATGGACCATATGTGTTCAAAATGCATGGCCAGAACTACCACCATATTGGGACTCTTTTACCTGAAGAAGGCAGCAAATCACGATGGGCGCAGCTTTACATCTATGATACAGAACATGAGATAGAAAACAGGATACATGCATCGGGATGCAATGAAGAGAAATCATCAATTGATCCACAAATAGTGGCTGGCATTCAGAACATGCTAGATGAGAACAACATACTTGCCAAAACATTCAGAATGGCACGGGACAGATTCAAAGATGAAGACTACCATGATTTCACGCTCAAGCTAATAGGAAAAACAAATAGAAACGAGACACATGGCTTATCATCAGCATCTGAGGTTGCAGCTTTGGTCGTCAGAGATCCAAATGGAGAGAGTGAAGGACGTGACATTGTTGTCGAGCACAAAAATATGTTGCCACAAAGAATATCAGAAATCCATCCAAAGCTAATGTCCCTGCAATATCCATTACTTTTCCCATACGGAGAAGACAGATTCACGCTTGAAATACCCTACAAGCGTAAAGAAGGAGTTAAATACAAAAGGAAATATGTGACAATGCTTTAATTTTATGCATACTATCTTCATCAGCGCCCAGAAGAATCAATGCTGCTGCTGACATCAGGACGTCTATCGTTGCAATTCTGGGTTGATGTTTTCACATGCATCGAGCAAAACAGATTGAACTGGATTAGGCACAACCAAGGGAAACTTAGGACAGAACTATATAGTGGCTTGCAAGACGCACTAGAAAGAGGAGACACTAGAACAGAGCAGATTGGAAAGAGGATATACCTACCATCAAGTCATCCAGGGAGTCCAAGAAACAAGGCACATAATTTTCAAGATGCAATGGCAGTGTGCCGCTGGGTTGGATACCCAAACCTCTTTATAACATTTACATGCAACGCAAAGTGGCCAGAGATCCAATACATGCTAGATGAAGCGAGGGACAAACAAAAACCAGCAGATCGATCTGATGTTGTAGTGCGTGTCTTCATGATAAAGCTTAAGGAGCTACTACGAGACATAGTAAAACGCAAACGATTTGGACAAACTACAGCAGGTAAGTGTCATTGGATAATGTCATATAATTCTGCAAAAAAAAATACTATAAATTACATCTCATCTAACAACTATGATTTTCAAATGCAGTTCTCTACGCAATAGAATTTCAGAAAAGAGGACTCCCGCACGCCCACATTCTTATATTTCTGAAGGACCGAAGCAAATGCAATGATCCATCACAAATAGACCAAATAATGTCCGCTGAAATCCCAGACAAAGAAGAAGACCCAAAGGCGTATGCAGCTGTTGAGAACTTCATGATGCACGGGCCATGTGGAGAGGCAAACATAAATTCGTCATGCATGGAGGACAGAAAATGCACAAAGCATTTTCCAAAAGGATTCAATGCTGAGACAACAATAGACGAAGACGGTTTTCCAGTATATAAGAGACGAGACGACGGGAGATGTATAAAGAAGGGTACAACAGAACTAGACAACAGATTTGTCGTGCCATACAATAGGGATCTGTTGGTCAAGTTCCAGGCTCACATAAACGTGGAGTGGTGCAACATGTCTAGGTCGATAAAATACCTGTTTAAATACATTCACAAAGGCTTCGACTATGTAGTAGCAATGTTGAAGAAGAAAGGAGCAGGCCAAGATGAGATTGACAAGATCAAAAGGTACCTGGAGATGAGATACATATCAACAACAGAAGCCTGTTGGAGACTGTTCCAGTTTGAGCTTCACTATCAAGATCCACCGGTCGAGAGACTGAACTTCCATCTGGAAAATGAACAGCAAGTTATTTTCCCAGATTCAATCGATATAGAAAAAATAGTCACAAAAGAAGGAGTCAAGGAAACTAAATTCACTGAGTGGATGGAGACAAACAAAAAGTACCCAGAAGCACGAGATCTGACATATGGAGAGTTTCCAACTAAATGGGTATGGAAAGCCGGTAAGAAAAAATGGAGAAAGAGGAAAAGAGGATACGCCATAGGAAGGATCTACTATGCACATCCAGCAAGCGGAGAAAGATATTATCTCAGGATGCTACTTAACACTGTTAAAGGATGCATGTCGTACAAGGAAATCAGGACAGTACATGGAGTAGTCCACCCTACTTTCAAAGAAGCATGCGAGGCTCTAGGATTTCTTGAGGACGACAAAGAGTGGATCGAGGGAATCAACGAGGCAGCTAACTGGGCAACAGGAACACAACTACGTCAGCTATTCACCATCATAATGTGCCACTGTGAAGTGACAGACCCAAAGAAGTTGTGGGAGTCCACATGGGAGGCGCTCTCAGAGGACATACAACACAAGAGAAGAATTATGCTTAAATTCCCAGCTCTGCAGCTTACTGATTCTGAAAAGAAAGCCTACGCCTTGGTCGAGATTGAGAAACTAATGCGGCAAGCTGGAAAAACAATGAAGGATTATCCACAAATAGAAATGCCAAGTTCAGATCAGCTAAAGGAAATTGGAAACAGACTGATAAACGAAGAGCTAAGCTACGACAGGGACAAGCAGAAAGATGAACACCGAATCATATTCAACAACCTCAATTTGGATCAGAAAAATGCATTCAATGCAATTATGGAATCAGTAGACAAAAATCTGGGAAAGCAAATATTCGTTCAAGCATATGGCGGCACCGGAAAGACATACCTGTAGAAAGCCATAACCACTAAGATACGCTCAGAAGGAAATATAGTTCTTGCAGTGGCGTCGTGTGTAATTGTTGCTCTTTTACTCGAAGGAGGAAGAACAGCACACTCTAGATTCCACATCCCACTAAACACAACTGATGAATCTACATGCGAAATCAAGCAAGGTTCTGATTTGGTTCGGCTCCTTAAGAAAACGTCCCTAATTCTGTGGGATGAGGCACCGATGGCAAATAGAAACTGCTTCGAGGCACTCGACAAAAGCCTGAGGGACATACTCAGGTCTACAAATGAAAACAGCGAAGAAAGGCCATTTGGCGGCATGACTGTTGTACTAGGTGGGGACTTCAGACAGATCCTTCCGGTAGTGCCAAAGGGAAGAAGAGAGCATATAGTGAATGCATCAATCAAACGCTCATATCTGTGGAGCCACTTTGAAATATTTGAACTCACACAAAACATGCGCCTAAGTTGTATGTCAAACAACAGGTTAGAGAAACGAAAGGTTGAGGAATTTGCTGAGTGGATACTGAATATTGGTGACGGAAAAATAGCATCAGATGATGGAGATGAGTTGATAGAAATTCCAAATGACCTGCTGCTAGAGAAAGGAGATGATCCAAGAGAAACAATTGTCAAAAGCACGTACCCAGACCTGCTATCAAACTACAGAGAACGAAATTTCCTACAGGAAAGAGCAATACTTTGCCCAAGAAATGAAACAGTCGAAGAAATAAATGAGTACATCATGAGCCAGATAGAAGGTGAAGAGGTGACATACCTAAGTTGCGACTCAGTATGCAGCGCATCAACAAACGGCATGGAGAACATGTATCCAAAGGAATTCCTCAATACATTAAAGTTTCTTGGTATCCCAAATCATGAACTGAAGCTCAAGATAGGAATGCCAGTGATGCTCCTTCGAAATATAAACCAGGCTGCAGGTTTATGCAACGGAACCAGAATGACGGTCACTCAACTTGGAAATAAGTATGTCGAGGCAAAAATCATAACTGGTACACACATTGGGGACAAAGTATGCATACCTCGCATAGTCATGACTCCAAATGATACAAAATGGCCGTTCAAACTGAAAAGAAGACAATATCCATTAGCTGCCTGTTTCGCCATGACAATCAATAAGAGCCAAGGTCAGTCACTTAAAAAAGTTGGACTATATTTACCAAAACAAGTTTTTTGCCATGGCCAGTTGTATGTGGCATTATCTAGGGTGACAAACAGAAATGGTCTGAAAGTGTTTCTTGACGACAAAGAAAATCCAGAGCAAAACATGGCAAAAAACATTGTGTACAAGGAGATTCTATAAAAGGAAAGGTACGGCAAAATAGAAACACCATACCTTCAATAATACAATTATGTTATTACTACATTATTTATGCAGACATTTATCTCTGAATATATTTCTCATATAGCAATAATATTATCGTTTCACAAAACCTGAATTCTGATGCAAGATTAACACATCAATGCAGATTATGCTCAAAAGGCAATATTCAGATCATGAGACAAAGATGAGACGCCATTACATGCAGTAAGTGACTCTAACACACTCATTTGTTGCCAAATAATGAGATTCACAAAAAAAATATAATCATATACCTTCCTGTTCACATATTGGTCTGAAATACTAAGTGATTTAAAACTAATCACGTAGACCATCAAAATTCGTATGCACATTGACACAATTTTTCTAAGCAAGAACTATTCAAACTGCATCCTATTAAACTAGGGTCTAATGAACAAAGAAAGGACTAAACAAAATTACTTTCTCAACCTTTTTTGCAGCAACGCAACAGAGCCGAAAATGAGGAATAAAGGACAGTGTGTACATGCCTCCGCTGCAAGCACATACATCTCTCGCTGGAATGACACTTCAGTCAAGTCAATCAACTTTACTTTCATTTTGAATATGTCAAAATAATTATGTGGCTTCAATTATTCTAATTATTGTCATTTCCAAGTTCATACCACACACAAAAACAATTTTAGATAGTATATTGTTTCATTTACAGAAATAAAAAACACACCATCATCCTCCTTGCAGTTATTAAGACCTATATTTCGCAATAAAAAAAATAAACAAAAGTCATACTATCAGATACAACCCCATCGAATCCCAATCCCCTTCCAATACAATCGATAGGGTACAGCAAGAAAAATAAAACAAAATAGATAAATCAGTCAACTTCACCATCAATCAAAGACTCGCTTCGTCCCTCAACGATCAGAGGAAGTAGCAAGATTCAGCGACTAATTAACCTGCGCCTGGATTCTTCAAAGGCAAAATCGATGGCGAGCAGAATCCTCTTCCTGATGTGCGAATTATTCACAACAAGAGACACACCATAATGTGGGGAAGGGAAGCTGGATTTTTCTATTTCAGGATAAGAAGGGAAGCAGCCTTGGAATCTCACGGGAAAGGGAAGAAGAAGCGGGACTCACTCCCTCTATTTGAGGATTTTTCTATTTGAAGATAAGGAGGGAAGCATCCCAAAGAAGAAGAAGCGGGACTCACTCCCGGAAATGGTAAGGCAAGTATATATATATAATATATATTTTTTCAACATTTAGTAATAAGGCTATAAAAAAATATCTTATATATTCTACTTTTTCTTACATGGAATCTGCTTAATCAGAATATAAGATGTTAATTGGGAAAAGATAAAGAAATTTTCTTGGTAATAGGTAGAGAGTAGAAGTTGTAAAGGTCTCAGACTTTTGGTTAAATATATGACGCCGTTGATTTTTTTTGTTACATTAACCATTCATTTTATCTATAAAAATAAATAAATATACAATTTAATTTTAAAATGCTACTGATGAGAGAGAAGGGGGGGGGGGGGGGGGGATGCATAAACGAAATTTACATATTTGGATACGATAGCACATCTATGAACTATATTTATTCAGTCATTTGAGAAGCAATCATATGAATTGTACATAATGCTCCCAGTCACCCCGATGCATGCCATTGATATTTGTTAAAACTTCAATTCTATTGAATTCATTTCATGTCCACTATTATACATATTATATGTCACACTATAGGTTATATATATTATGATACATCATGCATAACATTTTATATTTGTAAAAGAATAAATTTATCAATATGATAATATAGCATTATACTATAGCTTTATTTAATAATAATCTCATAAAAAATAAGACCTAGTCGCGCAAATGCGCGAGCAGCCTTCTTAGTTCGCCAAAAGAAAAAAACAAATTCGCAGAGAACATAAGCCCTCTCTCTGTCGCTCAGGTAAAGAGAGGGGAAGGCCCAAAAGCCCAGCAAACCCAGCAACAACAATGTTCTTCCTCCGAATCCAGTCCGGCGACATCCCCGCCGCCCCGGTAACCGCCGTCGCCGATGAAGTCGGCGCCAGCAGCGCCGCGGCCGGCGCCGGCGTCACTATGTCCGGGCCCCTCTCTCCCCGCTCCAGCCACCCTGCCACTTCCACCGCGCCGTCCTCTCTAGCCCCCGTCGAGCTGCCCGCCGCGACCTCCTCCGTGCCCGCCCGAAGCCCTAGGATCCACCACACCCGCGGGATCATCCACCTCTATCGCTCGTGCGCCACGTCCTCCTCCTACGCCTCCGCCGTTGCGGCCACAACCTCTTCCTCCTCCTCCGGGCCGACCGCTCCGCAGCCCACCGGTGACTCGCTGTTCCCGGTAAGCACACATATTGTGGTCGATTACATTAGGAAGAGGAGCAATGACACCAGGGGTGCCTACATTGCCAGAGTGGTACAATAGCGCGGCACATAGGCTGCATTCCAGAAAATTGAAGCCAAAGAGAAATCAACATGGTGTCATGAAGAAGCATTTTCTCTACTCTCTCTAAGCTGTACCTGTAACAGGGCACTAGCTCCTGCCATTCCCCGAGTCATTGCTTCTTCTTGCATCCTCTGCAGCAACCTCTGTTCAGCGAGCTCTTCATCCTGAAAAATTATGTGCCTCTTGTGTGCTCGTTTTCACTGTGTACTTACATGGTTATGCCTCTGCCCTGTCTCTTGCAGCCATGGCGCAGCACATGCCTCCTGGTTCTCGCCGTCCCGACCTACTTCTCGCCTGAAGACTTCATCTGTTTCTGCGGCCCTGAAGTCGAGTGCGCCTCCGACGTCTGGTTCATCAGGTGAAAGCGATCACATAGCTTTTCATCGCGGCAAATTGTGCCTTGCTATGCTCATTGAGCTGTTTGTTGACACAAGTTGTTATAAGTTTAGGGATGATGGGGTGAAGGAACGGTATTCCGTGCTTCTGGAGTTTGAGGACCAGAAGAGCGCCGATGGGTTCTACCTGGACGTCAATGGTTGGAGGTTCTCATCCTTGCAGGTTGCTTTACATTATTAGCTGATCATTTTTAGACCGTCAGACTGATGATGAGTTGGGGAGTGTGCCTAACTCTCTTGTTCCATGGTGCAGGGAGAGATCTGTCATGTTTTGTTTATAGCTTCTGTGCAGTACACATCGTCCTATGAGATTGCCTCGAGTGCACCAATTGGAACCATTGAGCTACCAACATGTCCTGTTTGCATTGGTGAGCTTACTGTTTCCTGTACTGTTGCTTTGGCTCTTTGCAACGCAATGTACAATCATATGTACATGCTACCATAATTCCATAATAGTATTGGTCAGTTGTATTGGGAATAATCAGCCTAAGAAGCCAAAACACAACACTGTTCTACTCCTAAAGCACCTTGACAAATTTTATAATAAGAGGGATGTCCCTTGGGTTAATATGATTTAGGCTACACATTATGCAAATGGTGAAATTCCACATGCCACAAAAGACAAGGCTCTTTCTGGTAGAGAGACATACTAAAATTGTGTGCTTTTTTCGGAGGGGTTGAAACTTGTTCAATGGGTAACAACACGATAGTGTTTTTCTTGTTGCTTTTTCTGGTCTGATGTATGGAATGGCCACCTGCTATGGGACAAATTCCCAGACTCTAGTCATATGCTAGGAGTAAAACCATTTTCGTTGCCCAATTTATAATCTCGTTCCACATTAAATGTCATTCTAACGTTACATGCCATTCTCACTTCCCAATACAACTCTCTTTCTATCTCTCTCCTCCTTCGTTCTTCCTTGTTTTACGCACGCTCTCTCTACCTTTTCACCTCGCCTTAATTTTCGTGTCCAAGTGTTAAATGGCTTATAATATGATATGGAGGGAGTTGCATACAAGAACAGTTTCACCTGCCTCTCTCTGACCCGTCTCATACAACAGCAACAGGTGACAAATGATTGCACTGACTCTTGGTAATACTCTTGGGAAGCAAATACTCTTCTAAAAAGCTCCTTTTCATTTCTTCTATAGAAAATCCACCCACCGACCCCTTCTATTTGTATATGGGACTCTAGATGTTGCAACAATTTGAGAGTACTTTCATGGCTTCTACTAATGTATTTTATTTTTCCTTCTTGCTTATATTAATATATTTCTACCACAGCAGGGACTTCCATTGCTGGATATTTCCTTAATAAAAAATATTGGTTATTTTCTGTTAAAATGCACATCCATGTTTGTTTTCAGAGAAATACAAATTAACTTGATGTATTATGATGCATTGCTTGTACATATGTGGAACTTCAGGAATAGGTTGTAACTGTCTCAATTTCCTTGCCATATCTTTGATTTTAGAAGCCATTATGTTTAATACACCATTCGTCCAATCCACGTATTATTTCACTTTTCATAATTTGTTGGTTGTTACGGGCATCTTATTGTGTCAATCAATCAGAAAGAGTGGACCATGACATAAACGGAATTTGGGCACCTACCTGCGATCACTCTTTCCAGTGTTCATGCGCTTCAGTGTGGCTCAATTCTTCTTGCCAGGTAATGAATGGTTATTTTCCGCTCATTTTTTTCATTTTTATTTGCTCATCTAGGGCAGTAAACTAACACTCAGCTGGTTTCTTTCATGACTAATGTTCTCTTATTTGATGTTGAAATTGCACGAAATTTGGATACCTGAAATACTGAAATTTTGTTAGTCTTCTTTAGAATCGATTAATGTATGGTTGCATTGCATTATGCTTCTCATTCTTTTCTGTAGTTGGTAACGCATTAAAATTCCAATATATGAACGAGTCTTGTGAACCTTTCTATCAATTTAAATGCACAGAAGTCTACTAAGAACTCTTTCCTTCAATTTGCACGTACACAACTTTCTTGAGCATGAGTTGCCTTTAATAGCAGTCTCCGTTTCAGGTGTGTCAATTGTTATCAGAAGCATACTGAAAATCGGAAGGTATGTAAATAGCTAATGACTTGATACTTTCTTGTATAATAACTCAGTAGTAATTCTGGGATGTGAAGCACGTAAAATATTTGGCATAATTGCTTAACGGCAGAAGCTAAAAGTGTTGCAACTTGCAATGGATAGGTAAAACTAAACATGGAAATTAACATTGGTTGAATTAATGTGGGACATCGGTTGTCATCTTGTTGTTAATTCAACTTCTCTCTGTATCTATCAGCACCTTTATTGATTTCCATGTTCTAGGTATAAAGAAGGCCATGCCAAACAACACTGGAAAGACATGGATCACTGCTATTCGCTAGACATGGAAACACAGCGTCGTTGTGATTTGTGTTTCGGATTTTTTTGGGACTGCTATTTCCATACCCCATCGACTGAATCACTCCAAGAGTGACGGAAATCATGCCAAGTTCAAGTCAAAATGTAAATATTCTGGTCTGGGGACAGCTGTGTAAACTGCTAATGCAATGATAACTCAGACATTGGTGGAGGTATGTTCAGCAGCAAAGCTAGATGCAACAGACGAATCCGATTAGCGTGCTGTCTGTCAAGAAATCCGCAGATGCTCTCAGGCATGCAGGGCTAACCTATCACTGAGACTTGGCGGCTGAGCGAAGTGCAACAGACTAATCTAATTAGATAGCTAAGCGTTGTTCTGTTAATCGGTACCTGATCATTGTGTGTAGAGGAAGGAGATGCAGCGTTTTTGGCGGGAAAGCAGTGATCTGTAAACAGTTGCGATTCGAAAAGATTTGTACTACTCCCTCCATTTTTTATTTGTTGACGTCCGGACAGCTTTTGTAGTTCCAATTTGGCTTAGCATCAATGTCCGGACGTTATCATCTAAAAACCGGAGGTAGTTGCAGTTCATTATCTTCTTCTTTTTTCTTTTCTTTTTTTGCGAGGGAGTTCATTATCATTTTAGTATTGAGAGATGTGCATGTTAGCCTGTATGTTCTGTGGTCCTTTGGAGCACGAGTGCACGAGCACGACACGTCCCGCCTGTGTCCCTACCCCATGACTGAGTTTGGCGAAGTCATAACCTCGGCCATGTCAGGTATTCTTGTCAAATAGCTCTCCGCACTCATGTTACTCTATCTGCTTCCTCTAAAAGGAATATTCTGTCCTGATCATCGAGATTCTTTCCTCTATACTAATTTCTCCCGCACCCATCGTTTCTCTATATCCTTCTTCTATTCCAACTACCACATATTTTATTCAACTATCTTCAACTACCATCTTATTTTAACCAACACATTTCTTCATAAGACAAATGATTTATAATAGTTATTCCAAATACCAAAAACTTGTAGGGGCCTTTTATAAATATCCAAGACACAGAAAAATCATAAAAATTAGAAGATAGTACAAGGGGCAATTTGCAAAATTCCTTTACTATTTTCCTCCCAATCTCCGCCGGCTTCTACATCCTTCCTTGCCCCTCTCAATCCCTCCGCCGCCAGCTGCCGCCTCTGCTCCGGCCCACGCGTGGTAGAAGACGGGCCTGGAGCTGCCGCGCCGCCGGAGACCATGGCGGCGCCGCACCCGACCGCCGCCGCCGCCACCACCCACAACCGCCTCCCCCTCCAATCCCCGGCCCCAACCAGCCACCGCACCCTCGCGCCGGCGGTCGTCCGCCTCCCGCTCCGGGCGCAGGCCCCCCACCACGCGCAGCGCGCGCGCATCTCAGCGCCCCTGGTCGCGGCTGCCGCCGCGCCCGCGGCGTCCACCGCCTCCGCGGACGGGCCCGCCACCGGCGCCGTCACAGGGAAGCCCACCGTCCTCGTCGCCGAGAAGCTCGGCGCCGCCGTCGTCCGCTCCCCGAGGCTTCTCTTCTGCAACGTCGACAAGACCCTCGCCCCTCGCGTCGCGGAGCTTCGCGAAATGGGCCCGTCGAGGAGGCGCTCCGCCCACGGCGCCGCCTTGTCGCCGTGCTGCTGCTGCTGCCGCGGCCGCCGGAGGAGCGGGTCCTGCGCCGCCGCCTGCGGGTGGTGGAGCAGGTCGGTGAGGCCCGCCAGGACCCGGCCCAGGCGCGCCACCCCGTCGCCGATCCACGACGTGCTGGTGGCCTCCACCGGCTGCTCCGTCCAGCCGACGAGCGCGTTGGCGGCGTCGTGCAGGCCCGCGACCGCCGGGTGGAAGCGGCCGAGGAGGCTCGTGGAGTGGACCCGGGCGGCGACGAGGCTCGATTTGTGTGGGCGCAGCGGGCGGCGGGGCGACGGCGAAGCTCCGGCAGGCGGACCTCCCTGCACGCGCGCGAAGCAGTTCGTCGGAGGCGACTCGGGCGGGCCCCACGTGCCTGATAGCGGGACTCCGCTACGTCGCTACGAATAGCGGAGGCCGCGCCTTCCGCTTCGATAGCGGAAGGGTTGCGTATCCCCGGTGCAGGGCCATTTCCGCTACCTGCTTCCTGAAGGAAGCGGTAGCGGAGGCCAGTGCGGGCAGCCTAAAATGCCTGAATTCTTTCAGACGAATGAAGATTTGTGCTGCATTACGTGGCAGATTTAAAAGTTGAATGCGAGCCGGATGGAATGATGTAGGAGTATCTTGTTGTGTGTTTTATGATTCAGCATGCTCCCTGACCAAAAAAATATTCAACTCCAACGGAGCAGAAATAGAAATTATGATTTTAATTAAGATATATAAATATTTAATACGTTTTTTTTTGGACAAGGAACAGAATTCCATTAACCAGCAACCAATTTCGGAATACTAGATGGGAGGGTAACCAGCAGTGGACCTTTCTCGGTTAGCCAGCGTGTCTCGCTAAATTGACGCTGGTATAGTGTCTTCGTGAACCGAAATCACATCTCTTCAACAACATTTCCCCCTCTCCCCACCGCCGCCCCCCTTAGACTGACTCCAACCCTGGAGCAGACCTAAACCCAAACTAGGAGTCAATTTCCTTCAAAATATTAGACCAAAAAATACTCATCTCCAACCGAAGGACCATCCGCAAACCCAAATCGCTCCCCCGCGCCGCCGGTCGCGTCGCCCCCACCCTGCGCCGCCGCGCCGCCTCCCCCTGCCTCCCGCTCCGCGAAGCCTCGGCGTCGCGTCGCCGCCTCCCCCGCCGCTACCCCTCCCCCTCCTCCTCGTCTGGTGAGTGGTGGGCAGCCGTCGTGGGGTGCGACAGGAACGCCAGCAGAGCAGAGGAACCATGGATGCGTTCTTCCGTCCATTCGCAACTCGCCGGCCTCCATTCTTCTTCCGCCATGGCCTCCCCCAACCCCCCGGACAGGATCTTCTTGTCCCATGTGTGCTGCTAGTCAACTCCCGTGCCTTGCACTTGCGAATTGAGGACGGCCTTGATTTCAGACCTCACAATCGACGGGTCACCACTGAAAGGTTCCAGAACTTCGTGAACAGCTTCATCTTGCAGTAGCAGAAGGGGGCGAATCGCGTTGTGTTGGGGGTGAGCGGCCACTGGCCGGGCTCCTGCTGCTCGGCGTCATTCCCGGACGACCGGCCGCCGCTGCTGAAGAGGCCGGCGCTGGTGGGGCTTCTCCGGGACGAGGCGCGCGAGCACGACGACGGAGTGGTCCCCCTGGCGGAGCCATCGCAAATTTGCTTGTTGTGCTGCTCTGTTGCGCCTTGCTATTATGTGCTGCTCCGTGGATTGAATCTTCGAGAGATGGAAGTGTGGCGGAGGAATGGCAGGGGAGGTGATTTTAAATCTCCGGCTTGCTGCTCCTCCGTCCCGCTCGCCAACGCCGCGCCGCGCCGCGCTCCGCCCTGCGCTGCGTTGCTTGCCACTCTCGGAGGAGGCGGAGGTCGACGAAGAAATAGCTACAGTCGCTGGGTTGTGAAGGCGTTCGTGATCCAATTGTTGGTTGCGACCTCGTCGTTGCCAACAATGGATGTCGTCTGTAGGTCACCGGTTGGGGACAGAATGAAGTCCTATTTTCTCAGTTAACAACCCATTTTGAGTATATAGGCTATGGGTTGGAGTCAGTCTTACTAACCAACACTAGGCGGCGTCACACCCTGCTCTCTTGCAACCACTAGCTACCCTTCTGGATCCGCCCTCGTTGGTGCCTTACTGTAGCTCTAGTTGTCATCGACGGCCACTACTGTGACCGACAGCACCTTTCTCGCGCCACTCACATCGCTTCTCCCCCCTCCCGGCCAACCTTGTGAAGAGATAGAGATCTAGGGATACAAATCTACACCGTTGTGAGGAAGAACAGTGGCCTTGAGCCCACTAAACAGTGAGTGTTTTTTTTATAGGCACTAAACAGTGAGTGTTAGGCTACTCCTAATGGGAGTTTTATTTTCAATAAGTGAGACGCCACATAGGCAAAGATGATGAGTTGGCATGAGAGTTATGAAGAAAAAGAAGGAAGTGGTTTCATCTAGATGAAACTAATGTTACACTATTTCCAAAACTTTGAAACCCATTGAAACCACCATTGAAGCCATTAAGTTTCATTTCATGAGCTTCTCACCTAATCTTAATGCAAGAATTAAATACCATGACTTGTCTATGAAACAACAAAAATAAAACTTGCCATTGAAAAAAGTTGTTTCATGAGTAAGTTTTTACATCATTTTAGATGATATGGCATGTTGGAAACAACAAAATAAAACTTACTATTGACACTGCCTTAGGCTCTCCGCACTCATGTTCCTCTATTTCCTTCCTCTAAAAGGACTATTCCGTCCTGATCAGCAAGATTCCTTCCTCCGTACCAACTTCCTCCGCACCCATCATTCCTCTATATCCATCCTCTATATCAACTACACAATATTTTATTCAACCATCTCCAACTACCATCAATAGGGTCTACTTGTAATTTTATCTAAATATATCCATGTGACATCTTGTTGTAACGGATTTATTGAGACGAATTTAATGGTGGAATCGGAATTTGATTTGGGTTTTTGATTTGTGAGTTAAAACTTTTTTTAGTTTGTTGAAGCAGTGGGGCCCACCATCTCTCTCTCTTTCTTTTTTTCCTCAACAGGCCTGGCAACGGCGGCAGGCGACCAAAGCCGTAGGCACGGGCTCCACACGCTGGATAGCGGAAGCCCTCTACTTCGTTGGGAATAGCGGAAGCAGCGGCCGAACGCTTCGATAGCAGAGACGTAGCGGAGACCGCTGCAGCGCCTTCTTTACGGTAACTAGTAAAAATGCACGTGCGACACGCACGCGCGAATATTGTTCAACACGATATCACGCCACAAAAGTATTTTGTTATACAATACAAGAAAGTATTTCGTTGAGTTTTGTGGCAATAAAATTGTTGTTAACACAACATTTTAAGAGAACCAAGTCAGCAATTTTAGTGTGGTGCAAACAGGCGAAGCCACCCAATTCGACTGCAGAGTATATATAGATAGATTTCAGTACTACCTCCGTCCAAAAATGTAAGCATTTGTTGATTTTTGAAGATCAAGTGTTTGCTCCCATTTAAAATTCACTAAAATTTTGAACCTTTTTTTGAAGTTTATCAATAAAAATAAATGTGTGTCGAGTCTAGAAATTCACGTCGAATTCAAATCCTTTGAATTTAAAACTTGCACAAATTTCACCATATGCATTTCTGGCTTTCTTTTTATTTTGAGTGTTTGTTTGATTTTGTTCCCACTCAAATTTGAGTTCACGATTAAATCCCTGAAAAAGATAAACCAAATCATTTTCTTGTCCTAGAACCCTCCACGGGCCGAATCCTCCTCTCTCCCATTCAACCGGCCCATCCCGCTGCTCTTTTCTCTCCCTTCTTTTCTGAAAATCGCAAGTGGGCCGCGCCCCTTTCTTCCGGCCTACCAGAAGCCCACCGAGGTCCAGCCCAGCTGAACTTTTTCTCCTTCCTCCTCCGTACCAGCGGGCAGAACAGCCGCCGGCCCGCTGCAGCCATTGGACCACCGGTCCGCACCGCCGTACGCGCATGTCGTGCCACCATTGCTCTCCTGTGTGCCCCGCAAATCAGCATTTCGCCGTGCCCCGCGTCGACCCCACACGTGCACCGTCCCGCCAATCGACGCATCGTCGTGCTGCACCGTGTGCCGCATCTCACGCGCCACCATAACTCGACGAACTTGCTTCGCCCCGAAGCAACCCTCCCTTGTCAGCCTATAAAACCGAGTGCGACACCCCTCTCTCACTTCCCCAGCTCTCATTTCCCCTCTCCCCGAGCACCAGGCAGCTCCAATTTCTCCTTTTCCCCATCTCTCTCTCTCATCGCCGGCGACCACCCAATTCGCCGCTGTGGAGCTCTCCCTCGCCCTCTGCGAGCGTGCTCCAGCTTTGCGAGCTTGACCTGCCTCTCCCGCGCCTCTCCGCGTAGCTCGGAGAGCACCGGAGCGCCCTCTGCGCCGCACGTTGTCGTCCGCCGCTGCGCGAGCTCGATGTCGACCACCTTCCCGACCGCGTCCCTGTCACCTCATGCGCGCGCCCGCTTCACCTCGTCGCCCCGCACCTCCCGGACCCACGCCACCTCGACGCGTCGCGCTCCATTGCCCTCTTTGTCTCGCTTCGCCATCGAGCATCGTCGCAGCATGCCGTGCCCATCCTCCTCGTCTACCGTGTCCCAGCCTCCTCCCCAGCTGACGTCTTGGCGCCCCGCTCCGCCGTGACGTCGCGCACCTCCTTGGCCCTCAAGAACTCGACACGCCGCGTCCCCCTCTTCTTCCCCGACGAGCACCACGACCCCACTCGTCTCCACGCGTGTCTCTGTGTCCTCCCTCGGCAACGACACGACATACCGCTCCTCCAGGACCCTTTCTCCGTAACAATGTGCGTGGCGGCGCACGTGTTTTAAAAGGCTTAAAATGGTTTTTACAATTTAGGTAATAACATATTATAATTAAATAATATAAAAAGCTTAATTAAGCTAAGAAAATTTATGTCATTGGCAGATTATTAAAACAAAAAATGCAAAAGAAATTTGTTTAATTCACAAGTTGATTATTTGTCTTTTGATAGTATGCAAGACAAAGGAAGAGTCAATGACATGGTAATCCATTTATATAAGAAAAAGTCACAAGACAAATATTATGCATTGATATGTTAATCCACCATACCCCAATGACCAAGAGTTCTTGCCAGACATTGAATTTCAGATTTCAGAGTGGACAATAACGAAACTTGTATTTCATCACAAGCATAAATACAGACTACACCCCGTATTAAAATCAGGTGCACATAACTCAAAGTTTGATTTTCCTTTTGGAGAGTGTTAAGCTAATGGGGTAGTAAGGTTTTGTGCTTCTAACCCATTCTTTCATGGCAATAGAATAAGTTTAGTTATTGCCAAATATGTGCCTTGCATAAGATTAAAAATGCAGAAAATAGGTATACATACTATAGGGCCTCAGCATCGTTTATGCCAAGAATGTACCACCATAGCTTGTTAGTTATCTCATCTGGAGGCTTTGGGACATTGGGATTGGACAGCGGACACCTTGAAATATACACAAAATCAGACTCTCGGCGGCAAAATTTTGGAATTTTGGCACATTGGCATTGAACTTCCTAAATATTTCCCTCTGTCTAAACTTCCTTTCTCACAGTCACTTTTTTCTTTGATATACATGCATTTCCTTTTCTAGAACTCAGTTCCCAACCCTTTTGATGCTTTCATAAATTTTTGAAAATAATTATAAACTATGTAGAAAGCTCATGATCACATACAAGTTTATCGTGACCATAAATAGAAAAGTAAAAAAAAGTGACCACTTAAGATACATATACTCTGTATAACTTAAGGAAAATTAATTGTTTTGTAAACTATCAATAAAGCATATTATCAATGTACTGCAATATCACCATCCCAGCTATCATCTTAAAAACAAACTTTGGGCTGGGTTGCCGATACAAGGAATTATCAATGAATTACAAGGAGTCCTTGCTGGTATTAAACCATTGCCGTTGTTTGGTTGTTGATTTCATAGATTTTGCATCGTGACACTTCGAGGAGATCAATCTCCAAGATACCGAATTAGTGCTGCACCACATATATTTGCGTTCTGCATCATATTATACCTTTGTACGTGTCTAAAAGGCTCAAAACTATATTTAAAATGTAACTCCTAACATATTATATATGGTTACAATAAACAACTTAAGCAAAAAAAAAAAAAACAATTTGACAACGGTAGATTTGTTAAGTCAATAGGACGCAAGTCAAATATTATTCATTCATTGGTTGATTAATTATATCTTTTAATAAAATGTATGACAAAATAAATTGATCTTTTGATTCATCTTCGTAAATCAATAAATTATATCTTTTAGGGAGCAGGGGCGGCGGCCCCAGAGGAGAGCAAGGGCGGCGGCAGCTGGAGTAGGCGCGCAGTCGACGGAAGAGGAGAAGCGAGAGTGGTGTTTCGTCAAGGAGAGAACGGCTCTCTTTGGCAGGAGTTGGGTCATGGGCATTGTGGACATTTTGCCTAAAGAAATGGTAAATTCAGAGTAGAAATGCAACTTTAAGTGCTATTTTCCGGAGCGAAGAACTTTCAATGGTTTCGTAACTAAGGAACTTTCGATGGTACTGAACTAATTTTCCCTAAATTTTATAATACACGCATACACCAGTTGCCATTAACCATTAAAATATTATAATCACAGATTATTTAGTAACCATCTATAATCAAGGAAAAATGAATATATTTTGTTCTTCAGCTAAAAGAAAGCTGTTGAGACAACATAACAGATACCCTAGCAACAAGATAATTATCCAATCATAATATACAGTTAAGGAAGATGGTAAATGCCAAAAGTTATATTTACTGCTGTCATTGTTACAAAATACATGACACTTACTGGACTATTCTTAAAATCTACAAAGAAACCAAAAAACTGCAGACTCCTCAACCTAGCTTCAATGGTCCTTCCTGCCTTCATAGAATATTTATCACCTGAAGCATACAACAAAGATATGTATATTAGTTTTTCTTTCATGCAAAAAGAAATAGATTAACACCTTACTAAAAGCAGGACCTCAATGTCTTGTTCCGTAAAACATGCAACTGACAAGGTTAGTTTGTGGTCTGTACGCCTACGTGACGCCATGATTTGTAGCATCCTTCCCCAAGCAGCACAATTTTTATCTATAGGTCACCATTTGAACATCTATTTTTTCCAACGTGTTTGTATGGACTGGTGTAATGGTGGAAAAGTCAAAACAATAAAATATTTGTCACATTAATTTCAACAGAAGATCGATGGAGTTAGCAGGCTAAAACGTATTGCTAACTTCATCGTTCCTCTGTTGGAAATGTGACAAATATACAAAATGAATATATGAATAGAAATGTATTTTAACTCATCAATGTTCTAGACTACTTTTGTTTCTCTTAGATGGAAGACCAGTGATGAACATTAATTGGAAGTAGAGTAATTCACTACTGGAACACATGATTTTCCCTTAGCATCCTCTGTACGTGTCTCCAAAACAGAGGATGATGAATCTGGCCCATTATTTCACCAATCATGACAGAAAAGAATCAGGAGGAACAACAATTTTCTACAAAATTGTATATCTAATAGTTAAATTTAAAAGTATAAGAATGCAATTTTGTAAACCTTAAAGCACTACTGTTCAAAAAAACCATTTCCTAACGTATATATTCCTTTTAGAAAATGGAAGTCACTTCCGGCCTCTGCGTTGCTGCAGACAACCTGTTCTTATTACAAGTGTCAACTACATAGTGAGTGGACAACCCTTTGATATTGTGTTCATAAAAATACAGTCAATAAACTTATATCCTCTATGTACAAGGAGCCATGCAAAGTTCAGGTTCCTATTAACCAGGCAAAAAGGAAGGTACTAAATGTTGGAAATCTAGGCATGATCTCAACTCACAACTGACAAGAACACACACGAACACAAGTGGATTGGTGCTGGCTGCAGCGTTTTCTGTTTTCTCTTCTCTTATTTATAGACCCTGATTACATGCTACCACTAAGCCCGGAGTGGGCGCTAAGACAGGCTATAGTGGCCGCTAAACCTGCACACATTCAGCACAACATGCACATGACTCCTAGATGCCAGAAACAAGAAAAGACTCGATCAAATAGCCTAACTGACTCTCTAACAGAATATACTGAAACTCTAAAACTTAACTGACACTTACGCTAACTGAAAAACAGGCACACACAGAGGCTTATTCTCAACAATCACCCCCTTAAGAGCTGGGGGGAATTCATCATTTGCCCTTCTTCCCAATGGCCAATAGCCAACTACCCTCCTTCCCAATGGCCTTTAAAATTTACCCACATTAGAGTTGGCTGATTTAAGATGTTCCCTCTAGCCATTTTTATGCCGGTTCTGCCCCTCCCCTCCTCTTCTTCCTCTCGCCAACGGCCACCGCGCCATGGGCGCTGCCGCGTCCGCGTGAGCTGTGCATCTCCATCGTCGCGCCATTGCCGCTGCCCTTGCCGCCTCTTGCCCTCCTGCTCAGAGCTCAGTCCGCTGGTCATCCACGCTGCCATGGGTGTCGGCATAGGATTCGCATAGCGGTGCTTCGACGTGGACCAGATGGAGTAGCACGCCGTCAAGTTCACTGCGGGCTGTCGTGGTCGCTGACGACAAGCGCCGCCGGTCTCGCCAGGACTGGCAACCTTGGTCCTTGCTCGCCGAAAGCTCCGAAACCGGCTGCCATGTTTCTGCTGTCTGCTTGTCTGTCTTTACTGCGCGCCCATTTCGTTTGCCAAAAGCCAACAGGCAGCGTAGCAGCTGCAGGATTTCCTGGAATCCCTCACCACTAATCCTGTAGAGCTTTAGCTAATAAAGAGCCGCCCTTGTTGTCGTAGTGCTTCTACTTTCATATCAGAGCGTCTCTTGGCCTTGGGTTTACTTCCTCTGTCTCTGCTAAGATTCTTTCTTGAAAATCCTTTCAAATACTTGAGCATTTGTCCCCTGCGTTCCTTGCTTTTGTTTTCTTGCTGCTGTTCTTGGGACCAGGGAAGAATGATGCTGGGAGGTCGAGTAACAAACGCATTCACATTTCAACTCTGATTCTCTCGCGTCTAAAAAGGATGTGACGAGTGTGTCCTGTGTGTGGGGGGAGAGAGAACAGAGAAGGGGGAGGACGAAGGCAAGGGGAAGAACAAAAGAAAAGAGAGAGGTTGTGTTATTCCCTCTATTAACGCCGCGCCCTCCTCTCTCTTGCCGCGGTGAGCTCATGGCAAGCTCGGAAAGCAGCCAAGAACACCACTGATTCCTGCCGGATTAGTGGTGAGGGATTCCAGCTCGGAGAGATGTCCGGCGACACTATGGCGAAGGCGGCATTGAAGGCGGGGCACAACGGCGCATGGTGGCGAGGCACAGCGGCGCGCAGGAGGAAGAAGAAGAAGAAAGAAAGGGCAAAATCGGCATAAAAATGGTTAGAGGGTATATCTTAAATCAATCAACTCTAAGGAGGGTAAATTTTGAAGGCCGTTGGGAAGGAGGGTAGTTGGCTACTGGCCATTGGAAAGGAGGGTAAATCGTGAATTGAGCTGGTCTTCAGTGCCAACATAGCTTGCATTGACACTACCTTCTTCCACACATTGCTTGACGAAATGAAATCGCACGTGAATATGCTTACTGCACTCGTGGAAGACATGATTTTTCATCAGAGCCAGGGCAGACTTGTTGTCCACCTTGAGCTCAACTGGCTGTGCCTCTTCTCTTCGCAGATCAGAGAGCAACCAGGCCAGCCACATTCCTTGGGCCGCTGCGGATGTAGCAGCCACATACTCTGCTTCGCATGATGACAATGTCACTATGCGTTGCTTGAGTGAATACCAGCTTACCAGGCTAGACCCGAGGAAGTACAGCACGCCGGAGGTGCTGTGGCTGTTGTCGCAGTCGCCGGCATAGTCGCTGTACCCAATCAACCGCGCTCTCCCTGAACCTCGGCGGTAGAAGCAGCCGTAGTCGATCGTGTCGGTGATGCAGCGAAGGATGCGCATCAGCGCCGCCATAGGGATGGCAATGGGTAAAAACCCGTCGGGTTCTAGACTCCCATACCCGCCCCCGCTTCAGAATTCTCTACCCGTCCCCGTACCCATCCCTGCTCGCGGGTGGTGATTCGTTCCCATACCCGAACCCGAGCGGGTACCAGGTACCCGACGGGGATTCCATACCCGGCCGAGCGTGAGCGCCGCCGTCGAGCCGCAGCCACCGCGCGCCATCGTTGAGTCCCAGTCGTCGCCTTCGCACATGTCATCGAGCTCCAATCGCTACCGCCACACGCCGTCATCGAGTCCCAATCGTTGCCGCCGCCGCACGCTGTCGCCGAGGAGCATCCGCAGAGCGCCAAATTGAGGGATCGACCGTCGTTGCTGCGCGCCGAGTCACTGCTGCCGTGGTTGCCGCACGCGTCGTTACTGCCGAGCTGCCGCAGAGCTATCGCTCGTTTGACTGGCGGCGGCTGGATGGGAATGAGCTTGGGAGTTTGGACGGAGTAGAGTTAGGGTCCCAAGTTATATACGTACTACTTCTAATTGGGCTAGGCTTCTTATTTGGTTGGGCTGAAGAGTAGTTGAGCTGGGCTTCTTATTTGGCTGGGCTGAAGAGTAGTTGGGCTGCGCTATATGCTAAAAGGCCAACATTTCGGGTATGCGGGGAAACGGGGACGGGTGCATGGTGCCCATACCCGAACCCACCTTACCCGATGGGTGTATGTTTTTGCCCGTTTGTATCCCCGTGGGTATAAAATGGTTCCCATACCCGCCCCCTAATAGGATAATTACCCATCGGGTAACGGGTATCGGGTACCCATTGACATCCCTACGCCGCCATGTGTTCCGCTGTTGGCCGCTCCATGAAGCGGCTCACATATCGACCGAGAAGATGATGCCCGGCCAGGTGTGCGCCAGATAGAGGAGGCTACTGACGAGCTTGCAGGACAATGTTTCATCCGCCTCTTCCGTCATGCAATTGTGGCTCAATTTGAGCCTTTCCTCCATTAGCGAGTGTGCAGGATTGCAGTCCTGCATCCCTGCTGCCTCCAGAATGCGCCGCGCGTATTGTGCTTGGCACAGCGCAATTCCGGCGGCACTTTGCTGCACCTCTAGGCCGAGGTAGAAGGTGAGCAGGCCCAAGTCCGTCATCTTGAACTGGGACTTCATCTCCACCTTGAATTTCTCGATCTCGGCTGGAGTCGTACCCGTAATCGCCAGGTCGTCGACGTACACGCCGACGAGGAGTCGTCCTCCGCTACCGGTTGCTCGGCCGTAGATGGCGTGCTCATGCTCGCTTTGCTTGAACCCGAGCCTGCGCAGAGTGCTGTCAAGTTTCTCATTCCACACTCGCAGGGCTTGACGCAGCCCGTAGAGCGCTTTGCGCAGGAAGAGCACCTTGTGCTCGACGCCGTCGACGATGAAGCCCGGTGGCTGCCGCACATACACTTCTTTAACGAGCTCGCCATTGAGGAACGCCGTCTTCACGTCCATGTGGTGGACGGCCTATCCCTCATTGGCAGCTAGCGCAAGAAGCAAGCGAATTGCCTCCATGCGTGCCATCGGAGCAAAAACTTCGTCGAAATCAATGCCCGGCTGTTGCACATAGCCTTTGGCCACCAAGCGGGCCTTGCGCTTGACAATGGCTCCACTCTCGTCCTTCTTGAGCATAAACACCCACTTCAGGCCAATTGCACGATGGCCGTGTGGTAGCTCCGTCGCGGAAGCTGATGTTCTCGAACTCCCGCTAGACGCGCTGCGTGGACGCCTTGCGCACACGCTCGGACCCGAGGCGTGAGTCCTCCAAGGCCTCCCACGCCTTCTTGGTGGATGCCTTGGTGGCGAGGGAGGACGCCATCTCCAGCGACATGCCACGAAGGATGGCCTCCATGGCCCTCTGGTCCTCCACCTCGTCGTCGGTGTCGCGCTCGATTGCGGCCCAGAGACCACGAGCGCGCAGCATCACCTTCATCATCAGGCTCCAATCGGAGTAGTTTCTCTTCGGCAGTTGCGGGAATTGCCCGCTCACCTCATGCACCACGCGCTGCACAACGACGCTGCCATCGCGGCGGCAGCGATGTCCGCGGATATGCGGCGCAGGGGAGGGAGAGGGACGGCATCGCTCCGGGGAGCGATCGCCGCGCCTGGACGTGCTCGACTGCGTGGACGCGTGCGAGCCATCCTCACCATCAAGGGAACCAGCGTGGGACGGGTGAGAGGAGGCGCGCACGACCGGAGGAGGTCTCACCATAATCCCGGATCAGAAACAGAGCTCTGAATACCAATTGTTGGATATCCAGGCAAGAACTCAACTCACAACTCACAAGAACACACACGAACACAAGTGGATTGTTGCTGCGATAAGGCTGCAGCATTTTCTGTTTTCTCTTCTCTTATTTATAGACCCTGATTACATGCTACCACTAAGCCCAGAGTGGGCGCTAAGATAGGCCATAGTGGCCGCTAAACCTGCACACGTTCAGCACAACATGCACATGACTCCTAGATGCCAGGAACAAGAAAAGACTCGATCAAATAGCCTAACTGACTCTCTAACAGAATTGACTGAAACTCTAAAACTTAACTGACACTGACGCTAACTGAATAACAGGCACGCACAGAGGCTTATTCTCAACACTGAATCTGCCTATACTTCAAAAAACATTAGACAATGACAAAAAGGAAGGTACTGAATCTGCCTATACTTCAAAAAACATTACACAACGAAATAGTGATCAATTACCTCCAAAATGTACCAGCTAAATTACAAATATTTCTTTTATACCTCGTGCTTTGAACATTTCTGAAATGAAAATATTAGTTTATTTGAATGCATAAAAAATATAGGTGCAGTCATGATATAATCCCTTGTACTACTTGAAGAAGATGAAAAATTTCTAAGCTTGAGCCACCATAAGAAGAGTATCAAACGTAAGGTTCTTATAAGGTAGCATTTTACTTATCCGAGGATACTAACACACTGGTAATCCCATAAGAACACAATGACCTTGCAAACAGAGATAACCTGCTGAACACAAAGATATGTACCGAACTGGATTTCATTGCAACTGAGAAAACAAATCTATGGACTGAAGTGAGTTTCATTTGCAATTAAAAAAGCATCTCTTACAAAAAATTCTACTCGAACCAGAAATTAGAGGAGGGGTTTCTACGCGAATTATTAGTGGTGTTTTCATAAGCAACATTTAGTGATTAGAGTACAGATGCATGAATAACACTGGATTTTGAGTATAGAATGTAAATGCTGGCAGCAAGCAAATTGTAGACTTGGTGCTAATTCTTGTTGACCACCACGGTAACGACATTAAACCGTAAGATTTGAGCACCTCCGGAGCAGGTCGGACACGAGCACAAAGCAAAAGAATTAGCAATCTGAAAAAAAACAGTAGCATATATAATATTTTTTTAGAAAAAAAAAACAAGAATGGGCAATAAGCACCGCCAGGCTGTGGTGCTGTGAGAAGCACCCTGGAAAATGAAATCATCAAGTAGCAAACATATTTAATTTGACCACAAATAAATTAAACAAGATTGGGTAACAAAGAAAAAGTAATATAAATATGAACAAAATTAGCAGGAATCAGTTAGGGGTCATACCAGGATAATTTCTGAAGATATCCAGCCAGCTTATTGAACCATGAATACCATAAATGAGTATAATTTTACCATCCATGCAACGTGTGCTCCAGGTTGGAACTATGATTACCCTAACTGAATAGATTCCATACTGTATAGAATAAAAGGGGAAAAAAATACCACCAAGCTGCATCGGATATGAAAAAATTACTGCAGGGATATTAATCCAGTGCCACCGACCATATTATACCTTCATTTATTTTGCAATATATAATATATATTGATTTGAATGATGCCATGGGGTTCCAAAGTTACCAGAAATGAAGATGTCGTGGAGTGATGCTTAGTGTTCTAGCTTCTTAACAAATCAGAGATTCTAGGTCAAACCGAGTAAATCAAAAGGCACTTCTATTGAAATTTTGACCTAACACATTAGCATGTTCCATCGGTCATCTCAAAATATTCCCTGGAAAAACATGGGCAAACAAAAGTACTCAAAACAATATGATTCACTTAAATACACAGTAATCAAACTGCACAATATGAACCTTTAGAAGGTTTGTTTGTGATTGGCCAAACCTACCCAGGAAACGTATCGTTCGGGACTGTCACTAACAGACAAGCCTGACAAAGCTTTGCAAAATGAAACAACGGAGCTGCCAACGGATCAAACCGTCGAACAGGATTTTTCATTGTGAAGACTGAAATAAGAACCGGAGTAGCAAACTTTATGAAGACTGTTTCTCTATGACGAGCAAAAGAGCAGAATCTTATTATGTGACTAATTAATGTTGCTAAACAATATCATGATATGTGATAGGTGCTACAACAGACAGAGATCGGGCCGATAATATAGGCAACCTGATGAGAGAAAGAAAATTTGACATCTAGCATCAGGGAGAGAAAAAATAACAATACCAAGAAACCAATTTTCTGGGTCTTTGAAAAACTGACTTCTTAGTAGGATCAGGAGAAGACCGACTAAACTGACTGTCAGCTCCATGTGTACTGCATCAGAAACAGAACAATGTGCAGTGCATGCATGAAAGGAACAAAATTAACCTCATCATAGAATCCATAACAATGGCGATAATGATCCTACATACATCAGCCAATTTTCTCTATTGTAACCTACCCACCTCTTGACTGAAGAACTAACTTGTCAAATGGCAACTGGATTTCACAAGAGATTCTCCATTCATTACTTTGTAAATAGATTTGGAAAAATGTCAAATGGATTAGAATCATAAAATGGTTACAAAATGCAGTAAAACAAATATCCTGTTTTATGTAGTAGTTTTATTCATGAGACTCACAAAGTGTAGAAAACACATTGGCCATATGCTCCAGGCCTCCAACTACATTCCCAACGAGACATGATTAGCAGCTTAGCATGGTGTTTAACATCAAAATACTGGTGGTCTAGCTTGATATTGGACATCAAAATACATGAAAAAAATTTCGTAATCTAGAATCAAGAAAAGAAAACGAGTATATCTGTGTGAATCTTCATGCACATAGATTCACAATGAAAAAAAAAATACATGTACCAGTTTGTTCCAGTTCGCTTCAAGAGCCAAATTACTGGACCAAATATCACCTTTCTCAAAAACATTGGAAACTCTAGACACCACGCTAATTGGATATAAAGTCCAGACATAATAGTTCAATGCTAGGCGTCAATAATGAACCTCAAGTCCAGTCATGATGCTAGGGTGATGACATCTCACAAATTGCAAAAAGCGGCAAGACGAACCTCAGTTTTGACATATTACCACCTTATGCTCTGCAAGCTCCTGGCAAACAAATAAAAAAAATCAAATCAATTTAGACGAAAAAATCTGACCTCATAATGCAAAATCAACTAAACTTAACAAGTCCTACAAGAGTTGAACCAGATGATGAGCCTTCAGCCTACCGTTGGCATAACACTGGCGGTGTACGTTTCTCTACTACTATTTTCTTATAGGTTTCTAAATTTTGGCTTTTAAAAACCTTAATTGCAAAGACAAATCATCTGCCTCTCGAAAAGATCAGAAAATGGACAGTGTCTTAACTTTCAGAAAAGGAAAATTACAATTAATCTCAGTTGCAATATGTTTTTTTTGGCAGTTCTTACCAGTGTCATAAGCATTTCATCAAGCTCATCAAAATACAGGTCTTCCATTTTCATTTCTCAGCAAGGATGCAGTAGGACCCTTCACCATTGATTGGGCATGACCAACAACAATACTACTGTTTTAACTTCTATAGTCCAAGTTGCCTGTAAGGCCAGGGTGTAGGAGTGGAATTCGAGATTGCCCCTGCAATCAATTTTGTGGTAAACTGAATCTCTACTATGCAGCGAAACAAAAAGAAAAAAGAGTAATAAGCATTACCTTAAGCATCCGCTTCCAATGGTTAACCTGCATATATATTCGACAAGGAAAAATTAGCTCATTGCACACTTGTGTAATTATAAACTTCTATATAAAATCACATAGAGACTTAGCACATATCAAAACTTGCTTTTAAAAATTTTATGAGTTCACAGTACTAATGACACTCATGTTATTGTTCAATTTTGTCAGCAGTTAATATTAAGGGCATAGACACTACAGACACCAGCATAATCAAGATGTCCCTGTCACTGAGAGGCTGATCGGAGTGGTCATCTGCTGGTAGTGGCTGGCCATCGAAACATCAATCCAAATATAGAAAATAATGCTGAAATCGTAAAGAGGAAATCATTTGTTGAAGTGCCGATGATTACGAACTGGGAGGAAGGCAAAGAGACAACCTGACGAGCAAATTTTACCTCACAGAATTTGATGTCGTGCAATCCATCCGGAGGGAGATAGATTTGGGCGGGATAGGATTCAATCCCCATAGCGATGACTGATAGTTCAATATTCCACCAGAGCGATTGACGGTGCGTCCTCCTAGATCGATGGCGATCCGACCGTCACGGCCGTGGTCGGACCTCACTGCTGCCACGGGTGGTTCAAGCATCAAGCGACGGCGAGGAAGGCCTCCTCTGGGCCAGTCCAGCCATCGAATCGCCCTTGACGCCTCGCCTGTGACGCGCACCAACGAGGGATGAGCAGGTCCTCCATTGCTGGCGCCACTATATACCTGCACAATGTTTGAGACATGATGACGATCTGAATCTCTGAAAACCGATGAATAACACCAGGGCGACAAAGCTCCTGCCAAATGACGCCACTATGTACTTGAGGCGACGATCGACAGTGAAAATACAACAAGACAAGAAACAAGCGGGCTAACCTCAAAGATTGCCGGCGCGCGGTGCTATCCCCGCTGGCGATGACGACTTGAAGATTGAAGATCGCCGCTGCTATCCCGCTGGCCACTTGTAGATCGCCGGCGATGATGATCTCCTGAGCGCCGATGATCGAGATGACCGTTCAGCAGCTGCAGACGCGCCGGGGTCGGGGTGTGCTTGGAAATTTGATTCGAAAGAAAGAAAGCGCCGGGATCGGGTTCCGCTTCAAATTTTGATTCCAGGGAAAGGTTGCATGTAAGAATGGAAAGAGAATTTTTGATTCGAGGGAAAGGTTGCATGTAAGATTGGAAGGACAACTCGGTTCTACGTTTGGAAGGAAAGATTGTCCGGTTTGCAAGGAAAGATTGCTGTCGAGATTGGCAGGGAAAATCGCCTCATTTTTTTCCAAGGAAAGTCTTGGCGATCTTCACGCGAGAGAAGGGTGCTGCGGGCGGGTACGATGTTTGATAGGTGAGAAAAATCATGTTTTGCATCTTTAAGCGTAACTTTTCTCTATTGTAGAGGTGTAACCTTTATGTAATAGCCCTACCTTACTTTAAATCTGAGGGTGGAGGCAGCCGCGGGGGGTGGATCAGGCTATAGATCAAGGGTGGGTATGAGGTTGGGTATCTAAGATTTAGGTAAGCTAACAAGATGAAGGTAACTCGTGTTTTATTAGTTTAGATTAGATTAGAAAAGGATAGCTCCCGCTATCCCGTTGCCCAGTGCGGGCAGCCTTAGTGCGATGAATCCTGTAATTTCACGGCACCTCCGCCAAATTCGCACAGAAGCCCTCTGGCAGAGAGAGGGGAAGGCCCAAAATCCGAACAATGTTCTGTCTCCGAATCCACTCCGTCGACTTCCCCGCCGCCCAGGCAACCGCCGGCGCCGATGAAGTCGGCACATCCGAGCCCCTCTCTCCCCGCTCTAGCCACCCTACCACCTCCACGGCGCCATCGTCCCTAACCCCTCTCGAGCTGCCCTGCGCGACCTCCGCCGCGCCCGCCCGAAGCCCTAGGATCCACCACACCCGCGGGATCATCCACCTCTATCGCTCGTGCCCCAGTTCGTCCTCCTCCTCCTACGCCTCCGCCGTTGCTGCTACATCCTCTTCCTCCTCCACCGGGCCGACCGCTCCGCCGCCCGCCTGCGACTCGCCGCTCCCGGTAAAGTACTTGTCCTTGGCCTCTTACTTGTGTGCTCGTTTTCGCGACGTGCTTACGCCTGTTTCCCTGTCTCTCGCAGCCATGGCGCGACACATGCCTCCTGGTTCTCGCCGTCCCGACCCGCGTCTCGCCTGACGACTTCGTCCGTTTCTGCGGCCCCTACGTCGAGCGCGCCTCCGACATCCGTTTCATCAGGTGAAAACAATCACATATCGGTTTCGCTATGGGGAATCGTGCCTTGCTCTGCACATTGAGCTATCTGTTGACGCAAGCTGTTATGAGTTTAGGGATGATGGGGTGGAGGACCGGTATAGCGTGCTTGTGGACTTTGAGGACCAGAAAAGTGCTGATCGGTTCTACCTGGACGTCAATGGATGGAGGTTCTCATCCTCAGAGGTTGCTAAGATGGACAATTGGGTGTTAGGTTATTTGCTAGTCATATGTGACACTGTTGTGAAATTGGGGGAGTGTACCTGACTACATCTTCTTCCATGGTGCAGGGAGAGGTGTGCCACGTCTTGTTTATACTCTCTGTGCAGTACACGCCATCCCCTGAGATTGCTGCGACGCCACCGATTGGTTCCACTGAACTCCCCACATGCCCTGTTTGCATAGGTGAGCTTTTCTGTATCTGTTACTTTGGCATTTTAGAACAAACTGTAAAATTATTAGACACTACCATAATGTCGTATTTGAATATTATTCTTAGCAGCCTTAATCGTTAGCTGTTGTGTGAATTCTGTTCTCTTATCAAGTGATTGAGTCGCTTCTGTTTTCTGCTTGCGAACTGGATCTCTGAGGTCAAAGAGCTCTGCATACTTACAACTTATGTATCTTTAGAGTTCAATATTTATGAAGACATAATATAACATTGTTATTTCTGAAGTCCAATGCCTATTGATTTTTAAAAACTGCATTAAAGCTGCCTTCAGGATGCACCTTTCTGAACGTACTCGGATTAAAACGTGCATCCATGTGTGTTTAGGGGAAGATAAAAGCAGAACTAGTTTTGTTTATTGCCAATTTACCATGTATTGTTTAACCGAAATAATGTGCGTATGGAACTTCATTAATTGGTTCAAAGTTTCTCAGTTTCTTGCCCACAGTTTGATATTAGAGTCATTTTTTTTTCTGGTACACCATAATTTTGTTTGTTATTTTCTTGTTTATAATATGTTTTTTTTTCCATTACATGTCTAACTTTTATTTCTGTTTGCCTCTCTAATATGTTTTAATCGACCAGAAAGATTGGATCAAGACATCAGTGGGATTCTTGCAACCACTTGTGATCACTCCTTCCAATGTTCATGTGTTTCAGTGTGGGTCAATTCATCTTGTCCGGTAATGAAGGATTGTTGCTGTTACTTTTCATTGTTCCTCACCTAGGGCAACAAGCAATATCTTTGTTAGCTTGCTGTCGCTATTGTTCATTTTTGTGTTTTATTTATGTACTACGCTGGATTTGCAATTAGAACTACTTCATAGAAACTTTAGGTTGTGTCAACTGCATAGTTTCCATTAGAACTGATTAATTGTTGAATTGTGCTTGTTCTTCTTCTACTTAGTTGGAACTTACATAAGTTTCAACAAGCCTCAGACCTTGCACAATACAGTTCTATATCTTGAACACTCAGTAGTAACATACCCTGGGGTATCTAAAAAAAGGGGGGCAGGGGCTCATGCATAGCATTGACTGTTCACTATATGTGGATCTTTGATCATAACATTTTAAATGAGCAGCAAATGCTCGCTTATGTACCCCAGTGTATTCTTGTCAGTACTTCAGCCATAATTAGTGAATTGTTGGACTGCCAGTGTATTGAGAACCCATTTGTTCTATTTGCATGCTTTCTTGAGCTTGTGTTGCCTTTAATCATAGCAAATTCGATTTCAGGTATGCCAATTTTGTCAGAAGCAGTCTGAAGATTCTACATGTTCAGTTTGTCAAAACACCGGAAACCTCTGGATATGTGTAATATGTGGTTTTGTTGGTTGTGGAAGGTATGTCAATACTTCCAGTCTGCTATTTCTGGGATGTGAACATGTAAACTATTTGTTTTGTACTTAGTCGAAGTGAAGACTGCAGCATAGTGCATAGGAAGGCATCTGTTTTAGTGAAGTGGTGCATTGGGTTTATTATAAGAATTAAGATGAAAAATGCAGGTTGGGATTGATTACTTCTGCTTGATCAACTTTACCGTTATCAATTTATATGTCCTAGGTATAAAGAAGGCCATGCAAAACAGCACTGGAAAGACACTCAGCACTGCTATTCGCTGGATTTGGAAACACAGCGTGTTTGGGATTATGTTGGCGACACTTATGTCCATCGGCTGAATCAGTCCAAGAGTGATGCAAAGCATGCTAAGTTCAAGTCAAAATGTAAGTACTCTGGGGATGAGTGTATAAACTGCTCGTGCAATGATGACTCAGACATGGGTGGAGCTATCTTCAGCAGCAAAGCTGAAACAGTAAGAGTTTTGAGTCAACTTATTTTGAATTGCCATGTCATACCTCGCTCGTAATCTTGTTCCTGAAATTCCATATGTCATTCTCTTCTCAATAGATTGTGGATGAGTACAACCGTCTCCTTGCAAGCCAACTCGAAACTCAGAGAGAGGTGTGCTCCCTTTTTACCTACAAAGTTTTCTCCAGGTTATTGATTGTATCGAGTTTTTTAGTCAGTTAAAAACTTAGTTTCTATCTGATGCATTTATCTGCCTATATTTTCTCATACTGACAGTACTATGAGGCCCGGCTGTCTGAGGCTAAGAGAGAAAGGGAACGGCTCATTTCTGAAGCTGTTGATAAAGCTGTAAATGATAAGTTGCAGGAGATGCACCTTAAGCTTGAGAATCTAACCGTAGAGAAAAAGAAAGTTGCAGAAGTGAGCATTTTATCTCATGCATGGTTATCATGTAAAATAGACTTTCATTATTTGGATGACTCCATGTCTCGGTGTAACTTTGATCTTCTGTCTTTGCCTTGTAGATGAATGAGAAATTAACTAGAAATCAAGATGTATGGCGTCAGACTCTAAGAGATATAGAGCAAAGGTATGTTTCATAGGAAGAATAGCAGTATTCTATTACTTGTGGGAAGGTAAAATTTGCCGGGAACACTATAAAATCATGGAAATTACTACGAATCTCTGCGACAGATTTTATTTGCTGCTACACACTAGGAATGAACTCATTTATTTGCAATGATTTAGTGAGCTATGTCCAATAAAAAGGTCGCTTTTATGTAACCTTTGTTTTTACATAACTTGTCCTTTCACTTTTGTTTGATAAATATGCACTTACAGGGAAACAGCAGTTTTGCAGTCAAAGGATGAAACAATTCGTGATCTGGAAGAACAGGTGCTTGTCATCATCATTGTTAGGAGTATTTTTATTAAACTATATACCTTGAAAGGTTGTACTTCAGCACCGTAGAAGGGCCGTCTGTTAACATTCCTTGTGTATATTTTGTGCAGATAAAAGATTTCAAATTTTCCATTAAGGTTCAGAAGTCAATAGAGAAGAATGGTGGTGGTCTCAAGGGAGGTACCCTGGTGCCACTTCCTGTGATGTCAGATTCCGGAGGAAAGGGTAAAAGGTCATCAAGAACAAACAAGAGGAGGAATTAATAGCAGCTTTGCTGCTTGTTGAAACTTGACCCCACAGTTCTCTGTATATCTAGTGCGGCAGTATGTTGAGTAGCAGTCTAGTCCTGTGTCTAGACTGGAGTTTTGGGCACTTGTATGATGTTGGTGAAGTTTAATGTGATACATTCCCCTCGTGCATTGTGATTCCAGGCATTGTCACTGAATGAAAATGCTAGGACTTTCGTTTAAAAAAAAAAAAATCTGTAGGACCGACCCACGTCCCCTGCTGGATTATGACTGCGGTTATCAACGGCTGCCCAACCCATGAATTGGCCAAGTCATCACCGTTAACCTGCTTGGAGCCTGTCCGAGTGTTACAATTTGGTCGGACCTATAGCAGTTCTGGTCAGTGAAAAAGATGGTAACGCAAATAATTAGGCAACCATACGCAGAAAACAAACTGTGGTTTTTACGCTCAATACAACAATTTCATCCATATTTTAATCAAGTGCATTTACATGAGATAACATTTGACAAGATCTGACCGATGGACAACCCACCATATCAATTCACACGCTACAAATTAAATCAAGGTTGCAAATGCAAGAGTACATAACAGTAACAGACATACATGACCATTGCTTTTCATTTCCGTGCAGGTTCTGTTGTCAGCTGAATGTCAATTTTGTTACGATCTACAATTTGAGTATGACCGATTACCCATACGGATGGTAAAACGAGAATGCGACGGTTGCCCAAAATGCAAAGACGAACGAGGCCGCGCTGACCACGTAAAGGATTGTATCATCAGAAACAGACGTCGCACCAACACCGTCCAGTGCAGGGGCAACGGGACCTGAACTGGGAGAGCAGCCATTCCCCAGTGACACATTTCGGAGGCTCTCGTTGCCTTGGTAGCTAATTAGCTATCCATGCCGAACGAAGCAAACTGGCCAGAGCTTGGTATGCATCCTGACAGGTTGTTATACGCAACAGAGAACACCCCCAACGACCATAACCGGGTTAACCCCCATGGTATCTGTCCACTTAGCTCATTGTGAGACAAGTCCAAGCTTTCTACGGCACTCATGTTTGAGAAAGTATCTGGAATTCGGCCAGTAAAGAAGTTATGTGATAAATTGAGGGATTTGACATGACTCAAATTACCAATCTCCCAAGGAATTTCTCCTGATAGCATGTTTGCAGATAGGTCGATGCCAAACATCAGATTGAAAAACTTACGACCATATGTGTAAAGGCCCCCTTTGGTAGAGAAGGTGAAGCTTTGGAGGTCATAACGAGCAATAAACACGAATTACAAGCTGCAATGGCTTCGCCTTCTTTGTCTGCAAAATCCATGGTGCTAAACCCAGGCTTTGTAGAAGGGTGAGAGGTTGGTGCTAGGTACTCTCATTTTTTTAATGTATTTGTTTGTTATTTCCTGTATGACTTAGGTAGCAAATTACATCAAACAATACGATCTGTATATTTTTCTGGTTTGGCCGGCAACGCAAATATGCCTTCTGCTGCAAACGCAGATGGTCAAATTAAGAGAAGCAGCTGGGAAGCCTGGAATGCACCCCTTACATGAAAAGGACGGCGTGGAAATATTTGTTCCATGTTCCACTGCCGGCGACGAGAGTTATTGACTTCACTAATCGGCGTGGTACTTCTGAAGCTGCTTGGACACTGAGAGTTTCAGTGCAGACCGGTTCAATGTCTCAAATGTTACCTTACACGACTAGCAGAAAGTAGTACTCCTAAAAGAGAGCATATTTCTTACGATTTTGAGATGACATATGCGATGAGGGACTGGCGCGAGGCGAACTTCCGCGTTCCGCTCCTAGCCTCCTACTCTGTCCCGACTCGCGGCCGCAAGATAACGGCGTGCATCATCTCCGAACGCCACGCCGGCGTCGTGGTCGGGTCACCCGCCCAGGAGCCTCTGCTGTGTCCAAACTCCCTATTCACCTTCAGCCGAGCCTCTTCTCACGCGCTCTCCGCCTGCTCGACGAAATGCCCCGCCGCCGCTTTGCCTCCGTCATCTCTGCCCACTGCCCGCCTCGATGCGCCGCGGGACGCCTTCGTGGACATTGCCATCCTGAGTTGTAAACGATGAAGATGCCCTCTAGACTCTAGTGTGCCTCATCGAGTTCACGGTGGCCGCGCTCCTGCAGGCCCGTGGGCTCGCCAAGGAGGACCGCAAGCTGGGAAGGATTGTGCATGGGATCCTTCGTGGCAGGTGACTATTTCAGTGAGCCGCTTCTGGCTTCTTCTCGGATTACCAAGCAGGGGATGTGGTGAGATGTGAGAGCGTAAAGGTTTGTTCTTGGATTACCAAGCAGGGGATGTTGCTTTAGCCTGTAGTAAAATGTAATGCATTCCCGGGAAAAAGGGTTACAATTTGATATGAAGACATTCTGGGGAAAAAAAGTACTGTGATGGTACACATTACTAAACTTTTGGAAATTATGAACTTGGACAACCGGAGGACCTCAAACTATGTATGACTGTGAGTATGAAGCCATAGATGACAGAATATCATCATACATCAAATTCTGTTCATCTATCAGCGTGCTCAACGGCATTCAGGTGAGGCCCAGTGACTTGTGTGTTGTGATGAACTACAGTTGGAGTATAACATGCCGGCCGAATGGATGGCATAGCAGGAATGCTACAGTGGCCCAGAATGCAAATACAAACGACGCGGCACTGATGGCGTACAGGACCGGATCATCACTTGTGTCACCTAAATCTTTCTGTACCACAGGGCCTGAACTGGGAGCGCATTTGCTCCCCTGTGATATATTGTGAAGATTGATGTTACCTAAGTAGCTCTCCGTGCTGAATGAGTTGAACTGACCTGAGTTTGGTATGCATCCTGACAAGTTGTTGTAGGCCACAGAGAACACCTCCAACGACCACAATTGAGTTAATTGCCAAGGTATTGGCCCATTAAAATTATTGTGGGCGAGGTCCAAACTTTCTATCTCCTTCATGCTAGCAAAAGCAGCTGGTATTGGACCAGTAAATAAATTGTAAGACAGATTTAGGGACTTGATATGACTCATGTGTCCTAGCTCCGAAGGAATTTCTCTATCTAGCATATTTACAGATAGGTCAATGCCAGACATAAACGTGAAAAAAATGTGACTATATGTGTAAACATTCCACTTGGTAGCAAAGGTGAAACCTCTCGAGTCATAGCTGGTATTGAAATTGTCTGACATAGTCTCAAAGACCGGTCCAAAAATCTGACCATCTGTATCACCTTTGAAAGCCATATCACCGATGCATGCTGGTAATGAACCTGAGAGAGTGTTATGTGAGAAGTCAATTATCCTCAGGTACTGCAGTTTACACAACTCTGGAGTGATAAGCCCTTCAAACATATTTCCGCCAAGGGAAAGTAGCCTGATGTTATCAAGATACTGTACCCAGTTGAGGTTGCCCATGAACTGATTATATCTGATATCCAAAGCTATAATACTTGATGCATTGAAAAAAGCACTAGAGATACCACCTGACAAGGAATTCCCAGAAAGGTTAAGAAACTGGAGCATCCCTGTACCATTACAGTCTGGTATAGATCCTTTGAGGTTGTTATTGGATACATCCAAAAGTAGCATCCCTGTCAATCTACAAATTTGTGGATGAATTTCACCAGACAGATGGTTGCCAGCAAGATTCAGGACTCTCAGTGAAGAAAGATTCCAAAATGAAGTATCAAGTTTACCAGACAGCTTGTTATCATGCAAATCAAGAACTTCTAGTCCTCCTGACAGATTTCCATGAATTGTTCCTTCAAACTTGTTGCCGTCCAGGTACAACTGTGACAATGCTGCTGACAGATTTTTCATCCCACTAAAAAGAAGACCACCAAGCTTGTTGTTTGAGACCTTCAGGATTGTCAGCATAGAATTACTAGTGAATATGCATGATGGTATTTCTCCAGAAAATTTGTTATTTGATATATCCAGGTATCCCATGGCACTCATTTGGCACAAAGACGTCGTTATTTGTCCAGAAATATCATTATTGGAAACATCTAGAACATACAAACCTGGAAATACTGAGCTAATGTTTCCTGGTAGCTGTCCTGCTATATAGTTCATGGATATGTTGATTGATTGGAGAGAGTTTTGGTGATACCATATCGGACCTAATGATCCGGTGAGTGAGTTATTTGCTAGATCAAGATCAATCAGTGTTGCTTCCTTTGTGAACAACCAATTGGGCATTCTCCCTAGTAAGTTACTGTTTGACAAATGAAGTACCTCTAAATGATGTTGTGTGCGTAAAAAATGAGGTTCTGCGATAATGCTCTTGTCGATGTCACAACCAGAGAGTAGAAGTTTTTTCAGCTGGAATGGGGGTATCCATCCGGGGCTATTGATATCAACAATTAAATTGGCATTGGCTGAAAAGTCTATCTCTTGGAGATTTGTTAGCTTTCTCAACCAAGTAAAAGAAAGTGTACCGTTCAAATTATTTCTGGAGAAACGAAGGGTCTTGAGGGACAAACACAAATTGGAACTTGGATCTATAGGAATAGGTCCTTCAAGAAGATTTTCTGACAAATCTAACAATTCAATATGTGGAAGCGAAAACAAGAATGACGGTAGGTTTCCGCTGAACTGGTTTGAACTCAAATACAATTCTCGTAACGACTGTAGATTTTTTAATACTGCAAAAATAGGAAAACTTGTAAATCTTATCGAACATGCTTGTTATTCAAGATATATGTACGCAGGAAATGCTTGTTCTAGTACCTTCTTTAGTTGGAAGAATACTCATGAGATTGTTACGGAGATCTAAAACTTCAAGTGGAACTGGTTCCGAAGATGAACTTACAGAGATATGTCCTTGAAAAGAATTATACGAAAGATCTAGGATCTTAAGGTTAGGAAGCGAAAATAATGATGCGGGAAGGCTTCCATTGAATTCGTTGCCACGCAAATACAATGCCTTGGCGTTTTTGAGAGCTGTGATGCATGCAAGGGACATAACTATTACAAACGGCATATACTCAAACGAAGTCATATCTGGAATCTGGTGTGTTACCTGTACCCAGAAGAGACCCACTGATGCGGTTAAAGCTGAGATTTAATACTTCAAGTGCGATTGATTCTGATGATGAATTAATTGGAATACTTCCAGTGAATAAGTTTTCTGAGAGATCTAGAATCTTGAGACGAGGAAGTGCAAATAACGTTGCCGGGAGGCTTCCCGTGAGTTCATTCATACTTAAATTCAATTCTCGCAAGTTTGTAAGGTACTCAAAAGCTGCAAAAAAAAAAAAAGGAGGTTGCATAAACTTACAGATACACAAGGCTAGCACACATGAAATTCTGCTATGTTGCATTTGTATTGTAGTGACCAGCATCAGGAGTAAAATTTTGTACCTGAAGGTAGAAGACCACCAGTTATTTTGTTGTGGTTGAGAGCTAAGACTTCAAGTGAAACAAATTTACTAATAAATGACAGGCAGTTCCCTTCCAACCCATTGTAACTGAGGTCGAGATATCTAAGCTTGGTTAGTCCAACTGACCCTGCAGATTGAGGCTAATTTTGTTTGAACTACTTCAGGAAATCACAAGCAGCCTGGCCAATGGAAATGGAAGCTGAAGCATGAACATACCTTCCAAGCTTATTAAACTGGGTGAATTATCTGATAAATATAGAAACTCAAGCTCATGGAATGCAGAAAACACCGTGAAGTTTAAATACCATACAACATCTGCAGTTGATATGCTCGAAGGCCAATATAGAGCAGCAAGGTCAAGACGGGATATTCGCTTGGTGCTGTTATTGCACACCACACGTTCCCAGGAGCAGCAGTCGTCATCCAGTCCCCATGAATCAGGCACCTCCAGGGCGTGAGCCCTGACCAGAGAAGATTTGATATCCATTAGAGCAGCCCTCTCTTCCACGAAGCAGGCAGATGTGGGCATGGGAAGCATGGACGGCAAAACACATAGGAGAAGGGACAATGATGATCCCCATGGCAAGTAGCTGCGCATCCCTGCCTCCCCCGAAGCCAGGCCCAGGTTAGAGGATGCAGGTTTGAGTGTGAGGCGAATGATGGTTGGTTTCGTGAAGAGGCTTGGAAGCCGGGTCATACTTTGTGGAGAAAAACGCTCCCTTCTCGAAACTGGCTCGGTAGATATCAGCAGCCATTGTAGACTTGACGAGGTTGCTCAGCTGCCAGGTACCTTCTGGCTCGCTGACTTGCTGACCGCCTGAGCCCGTCCTGGGACAGAGGTCCAAGCTCTCGCTCGTGTTTTCGAAGCTTGTCGGGATCGGCCGGCGAAGGAGTCGTGGGACTGGGACAGGTGCAGGGCCTTGGCATTGCTCCAGGTGCCCCAGCTCCGCAGGAATATATCTCGCCGGACAGCATGTTGGCTCGGAGAGGCGGCTGGTGAGCCAGTCGATGAAATCTCGCCGGTAAGTGTAGCTAGAATGCAGAAGCCGAAGCCCCTCCGCTCGTAGCATTTGGTGCACTTGCTGAAGCTCTGAAACCCACGGCCACAGAACAGTGACCCATTTTTATCAGTTGCACTTGCATCAACCTGTTTCTATCAGTTACTACTTCAGCGATTGCTGGTTTTTTATTCAGAGCGTGATCCATAGAATAGGACTCATTTCTCATTCAGGGCTTGCAGACAATCCATAGTTCCATACTGAGTTATCTCCACTGAACATCTGTTTCCAATTACAAGTCAGAACATTCTGGGTTCTTCACAATGAGGCCTAAACCAGAATCTTACAAGGAATGAAAGCCATGCACCTATACAAAATAACCATATTCTCGTTAGATCATCGTATTCCCTGAATTCTTAATTTACTAATACTCAACTTGTTCATTCTATTCCCAATAACATAAACTTTAACACTTTTATGACTCCGCCTTTGGTCGTTAGCAGTGTCTTAAATATTGCTTCCAGGTAGAGTTTGTAATGCTTCACACCGATGCATTCATAGAACACTGCACATGAATAAACATGGAAAGCAAGGGTCCTGCAACCAACATTCAAAAATAAGTGTAAACATGAACAGTATCAGGAGAAAAGATATGGGAATATTTATACAAGCGCTTTTTATTATCAATTCAATTCAATTTGAAATTATAGACTCAATAAGTGGTCTAATAGAACCTAATTTCTGGTTTGCAACATATGACCCCCATACATACATATCTACAGCAAAATAAAGTGCCAACCATGTTGCTCTTACTTGTAGCATCCAATTCACTCAACACGGTGCTTGTAAGATTGTGCATGATTTAAAAGGTTGGGTAATTGTGTGGATATACACTTTAAATAAATCAATAGGACTGCAGTTTCAAACTTAATGGAATTATTGAAGCCGAGGGGCACCAATACTTTACTCCTTACACTATATATTGGCCATTTAATAGACAATATATCCCATGAAAATGAGCAAAGGTAGGTTCAAAATAGATTGACTCCCCAAATAGTAAATATCAACCTCAGCACTGTATTAGCAAGTTATACTATCACAAGAACCAGCGTAAACAGTTTGGTAGCATAGAGCTTAGAAAAGCAATGCAAGAGAACTTCCCTCTACGATCCACTAAAATAACTATGCAATGAAGTCCATTAACAGGACATGGATCGATCAAGTTCAGGAGGCAAGAAATGCATTCCGAACACATCACAGGTTCTTCATCACAGAAACTCAGCAATTAATAAAACACATGCTAAGATGGATGGCATAGCAAGTAGCCAAAATCAACTTCTGACCAGATAAACCGTGTGAAGAAGTAGGAGCCCTTGCACAGAAAGAAAACAGACAAAGAAACAGTTTGTTAGTAAACATGATGAACGTTTCTTGTTCAAAGGAGGACATATAAAATGGGCCCGAGGCCTATTTGGCTACTTTCTTTCCAGCACAAGTATACCTTCTCATAGTTGTTACTGTTGCACCACAGAACAACCAAAAGAACTGCATGAAGTAAAGGGTATAAGATTAGTTCAGCCTCATAACTTCATACACCTAAATCGTGAAAATAAATGCGTAGCGCAAATGAAATAATTTCAAGATATGAAACACTCAAATATAAACGGCATTGAAGGATTTTCTCATTATTTTGAATCTTACTCTTATTAATTTGCAGCATAAGCTACCTTTGGTTGTATGTTAGTATTTATCAACAAAACTGAAGGACCTTATGATTTACTTTGAGGGTAGACCTTACAATTTATTACTATATGCAGTTTGCAGAGTTTGAAATTGTAAAGAAAATTAAAGGTTCCTAAGCCAGACTTAAAAGCTACACGATAAAAGATTGTATAAACATATTATGTTAGTTCTGATCTCTCCAGCCTACCCCAACTTGCTTGGGAAGAAGGTTTTGTTGTTGTTCATAAAAGAATATATTAAAAAACTACACAATTAGCTGTGCCTATTGTTGAGAAAAAACAGGGTTTGTTTCCCCATCTCTATTGCAACGTGAGCTGACAGGGGTGACCTACATGTCAATCATCCCTGTATTGTGGGCACCCTGATATTTCCTGTTAAGCCGACATGTGAGCCATCCCTGCCAGCTCGGATTGGCATGGACATCAAAAAATGAAATAAAACCTATAGTTTTGGGTGCCGGGAATATATAGTTCCTCGATAGAATCTCTTAACATGCTGCTTTAATAGTCAGGTCGACGCCGCTGTTCTTTTTTTAAATAAAAAACAAAATTCTCTAAAAAAATTGCATGTGTTGAATGCAAAAATGTGGCAAACTTTGAACTCACCACATTGTAGCCGAGTGCAAATATTGTTTGCTTTGCCATTTGTTTTCAGCTCCGCTGATAAAACACTGAGCATATAGTACATAAATCCCAGAACAATATCCAGGCAAAGATTGGGCGCCACTCGGTAGAGTTTACTGAAACTAGCCATAAGAAGCAAAGGACCTGTGCATAATACACGATCTTTTCAGTAACTCGTCTGTAGTAGAGTCTCAACGAATGTCAAGTGGAGTATGATTCTGTGCAGGGAAGGTGATCCCAGCTAGAAATATATTACTGGAACATGCAAACGAACAATTTTAAGTATCAAACGAAATATAATATACGAATCATGCAAGCAATTTTAAACTGTTACAATATATGAATCATGCTAGGCTCCGATTAACTACACAAGTAATGAAAATCAATCGATAGGGATACAGAAACTCAAAACAATAGGTTTGAGACTAATGTACCGGACACTAGGCCGGCGTGGAAGGAGTGGCAGCGGAAGATGTTGCCCCCAGTGGCCTTAATTTCTTGCAAGGCGTGCAAGACAGGTCGGAGGGGGCTTCGGACCAGAGCGTTCCATATAGCCCCGAGTTCCTCCAGACCCTGGCCCGTTGGCTCCCCCAGCCCAGATCCTCAGGGCTCAGCGGCGCGATCCACCACTTGGACTCGGGATCAGAAGGGGGCGGAGCGCAGGATACGCGCAGCCGTTTCGCTTGCCTGCCCTTGGGGACGCGTAGGGCACCGGCATTGGCGTGCCTCCGCATCGATCCGGAGTTCATAACGCCGGTGGACGAACACCGGACGGAAGACGACGGAACGGTCGCCGTCCTCATGGCTAGAGGTTTTTGTGCGGATGCCTGCGACGGGGAACGCAGGGAGGCGCAGGCGCGGATGGTGGTGAAGGCGACGTGATGCGCGGCGGTGGATCGACAACAAACGCGATCCCCGGCGAAATCCAGCGGCACCATAGGAAGGGAGGGGACAGCGATCAGCGGGGGCGTGGTCGAGTGTGTTGCGGCGAGCTCGCGATGTTAAACCTCGCCGCCGAAGGACAGCCGCCGCCTCGGCGCCGGGCGGGTAGATGGAAGCGGCGCGAGCGGACAGAGGGGCTGTTGGGTTGGGCCGTACGAGCCAGGCAAGTGAGGAACGGACTCGTTCGTTATTCTTTTCCAATACGAAAACAAATACAAGTGTCAGATACGAACCAAATAGCTCGAAATTTAAGGGGGGGCTCTAAATTTGGGATCAAACAGCAGTACTGTTTTCGAGTAGACATTACATAAAGAAGAAATTCTTTGAGAACAAACTGTGGCAGAAAATTTTCGCGTACAAACTATCACATGTTCCTGCAAGCGGCAGACGGATGCGTTGAAATATGCAATTGTAAAAAGAAAGAAAAAAGATCAAAGAAAGGAGCTATAACCAGCGACGAGCTGATGACCATGACAACACCAAACGACGTTACGCTGGGGCCATTTGACATCGCCAAGCATCCGCCTGAACAACGAGTCATTCTCCACGGATGAGTTTGGGGTTGTGAACTCACCGGGGGTTGCTGCGCCGCCGCTTCAAAGTGATCGGTGGCATCAATCAAATTCTGAATTTCCGTAGAGCCAGATGGTATAGCCGCCATATTTCGTCTGCTCGTTGGCTTGCACTGGCACGAGATATTCAGACAAGTGCTCTCAGTTTTTTTTTTTTTTTTTTTTTTTTTTGGAAATTTGTTGGTTTAGAGGTGTTTGAAGACGATGGTGATGTTTGCTCGATCAGTGCACTAGTGGAGTGCCGAATGCGTTGCGCTGTCTGCACCACGAGCTGTGCCAACGAACCGCGAACCCTCGAATGGATTCGAAGTGATTTAGCCGTAACCTGTCAGTTCATTCGTCATGTCTCTGCTGAACTGGCTGCTCCTAATTCCGGTCACGTACGATCTAAGCATGGCTAAATTGATTATGCAGGTCGCCATACTGGAGTTTCTCAAACCAGAGTATGATCTCCGTGATCACCGCAAGTCCAAACGAACGGCGACAGAGACCTCCCCGGCTTCCCCTATCGTCGCCAGCGGCGGGTGGTGCAGCAAAGGCTTCTGCCCCAGTGCCCTGACGTGTTCCAGGTCTTCACCGAACGCGAGGACACCAGGGGGAGGCTGGCTACGCAGGACGGACGCAGCTCGAGGTACTGTCCGCCACAGCCTGACGTCGTCGTCTCGCGTTTGCCATCCTCCCTAGCCGCTGCACGGCATTGATCGATTTGTTGTTGGTGCGCGGCCTGGGCTCGTAGAGGCAGACGGCCTTGGCATCAGAGACGGACGGCGGGCTGGATGGCCCCTCGGTGCCGGGCGCGTTGGACGACCTTTGCTGCCGCTCGGAGCGGCGCATGAGATGCAGAACTCGGGTACACAGGTGAGGTGAACCGCGGCAGCGCTGCTTCAGTTCAGAGTTACAGACTTTCGGAGCTTTACACAACGATGTTTCAGACATATGTTGATGGAGAACTTTTACGGAGTTTGCGAGGTACCAAGAGGTACCGTAACGTGGACCGTTGATCAAGTGAAGAGCAAGATACGGAATAAAAATTATCATAACCTGTGGCAGGTGGGTAATTACACGGCAATTAAGAGCCCTTTGTTTGGTTAGGTAAATAATTGCATGGTGTACTTTCTTTCCTTACTATGGTCACGGTATTTTCCTCTTCGCCAAACTTTCCTCTTAGAGTTCACGCAATCATGTTCCATCCTGTGCTCCTGAACAAATATGTATGGATAGTGATTTTGTTGCAATCGGCGCATGATCATTTTCCATCCATGCGCACAGTAAGGTAGATAACGCGGGCACGATTGTTACTGAATTGTTGCATCTTTACTGAGTTTTTTATCGTTTCTGATGATTTAGTTTGGTAGGATCTAGAGGGGGCGTGCGGTTGTTAGTTGATTTGAATCGAACAAGGCATATGCTAAGATTGAATTTGGCGCATGATAAATCTTTGTTGTTTCTGGTTACTGGATTTTATGGTTTGATCATTCATTTGTGCGGTTGTTAGTTGATTTGAATCGAACAAGGCATATGCTAATATTGAATTTGGCGCATGATAAATCTTTGTTGTTTCTGGTTACTGGATTTTATGGTTTGATCATTCATTTATGACGTTAAATACATAGTAAATGACACTTTACAAAGATAACTGACCGGATGGTTAAATATTTTAGTCCCTAAAAATTCGCCTCTTAGGTACAACAATTAAGATTACAACCTGACAAACTTGCAAAATTTAAGTAAGTTACCCAACAAGTCCCAAAAATCCCGCGTCTGCACCCTACCCCATCTTCTTCCTTTCGCTCATCATGGGTCCCACGGCCATGGCTTTGACGATCAATGTTGAAACAAATGCACACTCTACGTAACTATATGTTAATCTTCATCTTCCCTCAAAAAAAAAATGTTAATCTTCATCTTGTGAAATCTGAATGGCACAAAGTAAATTCTCTTAAAAACCAAGTAAATTGGATTTAACCAAGTAAATATCATGGTAACACATATATCGGCACCACCATCGCCTCTCTCCATGGCTCCTAGCCTGTGAGCGCCTCGCCATGGGACCTCGCGGCATATTCTTGTTGTCTCGATCGAAGAAATATTGAAACTAAGTAAACAACAATCAAACAATGTAAATAGAAAAGGCAAGCGATTTGTTTCACGAATATATTTATGTCTCACCGTTTCATATTAGCCAATATATGAAATTACTTTTTTTATCCTTAATACTTAAATACTTTCATCAATATTTTTGTACCTTTTGGCTGATACCTTTCATTGTGGAACGTCGGATTTAAGGCAATGGACGGCCCACGTTAATCGCAAACACCGGAAGACTTCTCATGTTGATGTGATCGATGTTTATGCCCCGGATGCCTTGCTTTTTAGATACTAGAAAAATAATGGGAAAATTGCATACATCCCGGCCTTGGCCTTCTAATGAGCTACAGCCTCACTGGCCTTAACTCCCTAGAAAGTTACAGCCAAACACAACAATCCCAATCAGAAATGTATAAACGCACACCGATACACTTACATGCCAAAAACAATGAAGAAATTAATCCGCCCTACAACCTTTATTGCCCCGGATGCCTTGCTATTGGCCAAATTTCGTCTTTGGCCGCCATCTAAGAAAGTGACGCCAGCTGGGCACCCATTGAAATTCGAGAGACTGCATCAGGTCATATTTTCGTTCAAGGGGCCACAAAGATTATGGTTAGTTCGAAAGATGAAATGGCCAACCTTTTGGCTCGTGGGTCCTCATCGCGTGCAACAGCAAGTACGAACATGAATAGGCAAAGATAAGCTTACACAAAGCACAGAATGTGTGTACTCTCTCTCTCTCTCTCTCTCTCTCTCTCTCTCTCTCTCTCAGCGTATATATGGTTTACTGTGAACTTAAAAGTTCAGCATGTATATATATATGCTGAGAACTCAAAAGTCAAGGTGTACACAAAAGCAAATATATATGGTTAATATGGTTTATTGTGTTTTCTAATGCTTTTTTACATGATTAAGATGTGGCATCTCAATTCTGCTGATCTTATGTCAATGCTTTTTTTTTCATATGTGTCGCTCTCATGCCATCTTCACGATTTTTCTTGAACAAAAGAAGAAATCTGGTACGGCATCTGACAAGTCAGCGAGCAGTGACTGACATTTTATCGTCAAAGTTTCATTTAGTTGATCTTGCTGGATCGGTAAGGTCTAAGAATACAGGAGCTTAGGGGCAAAGGTTAAAAGAAGGTAAGGAAGGCTCTTCTAATACCTGTAAAAGTTACATTCAACAGATAAATGAACAAATTATTTTAAGTTCTAACTGTGTGTAGATACCATAATATTCATATTTTGTTCCTAAATACATTATAAAACTTGTAAACTCAAATAGTAACATAAAGTGTATGTCCATTTGTGACCATTTCCTTGCTTCAAGATGCCCTTGGTTAGTAGAAGAAACCACAACATGGTGATTGAATCGAAGGATGGAGGTTGGTGATTGTGGGTCTTCGACATGAGCTCAAAATGATCCACATCAATATGTTCCTTTTTCATGTTCGCAAAAATGCTAATTGTGCAACTTACTGTTGTACAAAATTGGTATCAGTGAGTCATGAAGTGATTATGTGATTGGGGTGGCATGGTTCTTTAGCGAATTATTATAATCTTGGTATGTTAAGAAAAAATCTTATACCCTAGTCATAGTATTATTGCTTATATAACACCTCTGTCTCTTTTTTAGATAAATATCTTTTCTCTTGAAGCATCAAGGAAACCATCAACCGTTACATTTCATCTTATAATATTATTATATTATAGATGTTTACTTTATAGATTTCCCTTAGCTAAATTATACCATAGATGTTTCCTTTATAATATAAAATTATAGAGAAATAAAAAGCGTACAAAGATTATTCAAAACTTAGCATGAGGATTTTTACATCAAACTGTGGGTAAATATACACCTAGATTTTCCATTGGCATATTTTAAACCTAATATGTTTATAAGTATTGAAATATTTTTAATACATTAATTAATATAGAACTCCAATCAGACTGTTTTTAAAATGAAAACATGAAGTAAAATAGAACTCTAACTAGAAGTTCTTGGAATATGCGGTAGAGCTTAGAATTTTATATGAAATTTTTTTATGTTTGTAGAAAAAAACATTTTAGTAAACTGACAAAAAGGGGTGCCTAACATGTAATTTTTTTTCAAAGCACCGATTGAAAATCAACAACATCCAATCATCTTCCACCATCGTTTGCTCTTCATGTCGTCTCGCGTTTGCCGTTCTCTATCGCCACTGCGACGACATTGATCGGTCTGTTGGTGCGCGGCCTGAGCTCCTCGCGGCAGACGGCCTTGACATGAGGGCACGGGATGCATGACCCTCGACGGCGGGCGAGGTGGACCACTGCTACCGCTGGGAGCGGCGCATGAGATGCAGCACTCGGCCACACAGGCGAACCGCGGCAGCGCTGCTTCAGTTCAGAGTTTCAGACTTCGGAGTTTTTTTCCACAACGATGTTTCAGTTCGGACTTTCATATGTTGATGCGCGGTTGTATCAATTTGTTCAGTCTGACGGCAATAGCAACAGTGACGGACTATTTTCCCCAGTGACAGCGGGGCGCAGCAAACCTGAACGCAAGGCCACTCTGCACCGATGAGTTCGGTGTAACTCCCCCTCCTCACCAATGCCCACCCAAGCACCCAACCACCTCTTTTCTATACAAATCATTCAGCAGCTGTATCCACATTAGTTTTCTTCATGGGAGATGAGATGCTGACCCCTGCCTTGATGTCGACGTGTTGCCGTGATCCCGCCGGGGTTTCGCCGTTGCCGGTAAACAAGAGCTGCCCATTCCATGCGATTGGCTGGTTCGCACAAGACAAGATCCAGCAGAGCAAGACAGTGCTTAGCAGCCATATTTTGTGTGCTCGCGGACACTTGCAGGTTGCACTGGCGCAATATCTGCAGACAAGTGGGATCAGGTCCTTAAAGCCTGGTTCAGGGTTTCAGAAGTGGTTGAAGAAGATATTGATCTTTTTTGCTCGATCCATGCAATGCTATCCACACCGAACTGTTTTTCTTGACGTTTCTTCTTCAGGCGAAAGCTACTTGCAGCTGCAGCACAAGTGGTGTGATAATTAAACTCGGAGGGGTCGCTGAATTCGTCGCTGTCACCGCAACGAACACCCAGCTCTGCACCCTTGCAGGATTCGCCGGAATTTGGCCCATATAACAGCTCACCCGTGGTGTTTGCAGCTTAAATTTCTACTAGTAGGCGATGTGCTTTCTTTTGTCATGTACTCGTTGTCAATGTCTCATCTGAACGCGCAAAAGCACAAGAAACAGGGCGTGAGAACGGAGAACCCGTGCCGGCTGCCGCAAGCGGAGCCGCAACTTGTCCAACGACTTAGCAGTTCTCAAAGTTCACTGTTCAGCAAAGCGAACGAGTGTCAATTTTGATCAGAATAATCCGTTGCGGTTAGCATCAAGATTCCGAACCAAAAACCACCACAGCTGCAGCAAAATCGGTGGACTCCTGAATCCGTCTCGCTGTCTTTGCAGTAACAATCAGCGGCACGGCCATGCCGTGTCAAATTGGCAATGTGCACGTGCCGCTGGACTCGAGATTCGTTATCGGCTTTGTCTCGATTTGGATATTTACACCGTCAAGTCACGAACTTGCCCCACGTGATCTGAATCATCTGATTGGCTGATTACCCGCTTCGTTCATCTTTGCCCGTCGCGGCACGCGAGTTGTTCACCGTGGACGACGAATCAACCGGCAACCCAAGCCGCCGATAACTCAAAAAAAATTCCATCTTTTGCGGAGAGCGGCAGCGAAAAATCTCGTCCCGGCGCGGATAGGCAAGAGCACACTGACAAGGCGACGAGCATTGACTTCCACGCCCACCTCCCCCTCCCTCCCAATCGGATCCGCCCGTGGTCGCCTATAAACTCTCCGTCCCCCTCGCGGAGGTCCAGCTCTCAACTGCCACCGATTTGTTTGACGCCGTCTCTTCTCCTCCCTTCCCACTCGCTCGCTGCTCCCACCCATCTCGCCCTGCTTCGCTGTGCCGCCGCGCCGGCGGGATCATGTCCGGGGACGGGGAGGAGGTGTACGTGGCGGCGATCGACCAGGGCACCACCAGCACCAGGTTCATCATCTACGACCGCCACGCCAAGCCTGTCGCCTCGCACCAGCTCGAGTTCAAGCAGCACTACCCGGAGGCAGGGTGAGCGCAGGGCTCTGTTTCTTCAAGGATTATGGTGTGTGATCTGTGAGATGGTCTGTGGGTTGTGAGAATTCTGCACTGTTGATTGACTTGGAGGGAATCTGAGAGTTGTTAGTCTGACGATATTAGCTTTGTGTTTGTAATGTTTTGACCTGATGGTGTGAAAGGTTCAGTCTAACCTGTTAAGACCTGTATGCGTCACATGTTTGCCCAACTAGCCTGTACTTGGACGACTTATCGGGGAAGTAGTGAAGTAGGGTCATGCCATGAGCTTTTCTGATGAATTTTCACGGATATATCGACTTACAAGGCACGAGTTCAGTTGGAGCTTGGTGTTTATTAGATCATATTCCACGCGACCACAGTTGATAAAAGTATCTCCACAAGGACTGGATTATTCCCCTGCTAGACCATTTTGGTGCCTTTAATGTAGCCAACTGTGCTTTGACTTTCAGTTACCCCTTTCATGGGAAAATTTCTAACAAACTGACTCAACTTTAGCTGTATCGCTATTCTACTAGTAATTTCTTCATGAACTCTCAGGAGTGTTGACTTTTGAACTACCAGCTTCAAGATAGTGTTTCGTGGCGGTAACTGCCTGATTTTTTAGGAACTTGTGTCTCTATTTCACTTTAATTTTCATCTGTTGATGCGTGAGAAGTCACCGGCACACTGAATTATGGCCTTATGTTGTGACGTTTTATGCCCTTGGTTCTATTGACTGTAGCCTGTACTCTGTAGTGACAAGATGATGATTTTAAGATTCATTTTGTTTTGAGTCATAGTTTTGTGTTTGTTGGTTGTCGATGACCTCTGATTTTTCTTCTTTGTATGCTTGTTTGAATTACTAGATGGGTTGAGCATGATCCTATGGAGATTATAGAGACTGTGAAGGTGTGTATGGCGAATGCAGTTGATAAAGCTACGGCCAATGGATGCAATGTCGATGCTGGTTTAAAGGGTATTGGGATCACAAATCAGAGGGAAACAACCGTTGTGTGGAGCAAATCCACTGGTCGTCCACTGTACAATGCCATCGTGTGGATGGATGCTCGCACGAGCCCCATTTGCAGGTCTTTTTTTTCTTCCCATCACCCAATTTATGTTAACATCTTGATATTGTCTGGTGTTGTCATCATGCTTCAACTATACAGGAGACTGGAAAGCGAGCTACCAGGTGGCCGAACCCATTTTGTAGAGACATGCGGGTTGCCAATAAGTACCTATTTCAGTGCTCTGAAATTACTATGGTTGATGGAAAATGTGGATGCTGTCAAGGATGCAGCCCGGACTGGTGATGCTTTGTTTGGTACAATTGACACCTGGTTGATCTGGAACCTTACCGGAGGCGTCAATGGTGGGCAGCATGTCACGGACTGCTCAAATGCATCTCGCACGATGCTTATGAATTTGAAGACACTTGATTGGGACAAGCCAACACTAGATGCATTAGGCATCCCTGTCGAGGTTTTGCCAAAGATTATTAGTAATTCAGAGAAGATTGGTGAGGTTGCCACTGGGTTTCCCTTGGCAGGTGTGCCCATCTCAGGGTGTCTAGGAGATCAGCATGCTGCAATGCTTGGGCAGCTGTGCCAAAAGGGTGAAGCGAAAAGCACCTACGGAACTGGTGCTTTCATCCTTCTCAACACAGGGGAAGAGGTTACCCAGTCCTCCCATGGTCTTCTTAGCACAGTTGCTTACAAACTTGGCCCAAGCGCACCCACTAATTATGCTCTCGAAGGCTCCATTGCAATTGCTGGTGCAGCAGTTCAGTGGCTGAGGGACAGCCTTGGAATCATTCGGTCAGCTGCTGAAATTGAAACATTGGCTGAAACTGTGCCAGATTCAGGTGGAGTATATTTTGTTCCAGCATTCAATGGTCTGTTTGCACCATGGTGGAGGGATGATGCAAGGGGGATCTGCATAGGCATCACAAGATTCACAAACAAGGGACACATTGCTCGAGCAGTGCTTGAGAGTATGTGCTTTCAGGTGAATGATGTCCTCAGCTCCATGCATAAGGATGCTGGGGAAGCAGGAGAAGTAAAGAGCACAGAAGGGGAGTTCTTGTTGCGAGTTGATGGTGGCGCTACTGTAAATAATCTCCTCATGCAGATCCAGGTAAAAGGGAAAAAAAAAACTTCTCCCTGGCAGTTCTTGAAAAAGAAAATTAGTAGTCCTAGCTTTTCGACTCATAACATTTATTATTTTATAAATATATTTTATTTTCTACGAATGACTGAATAGGAGTAAGTAAGGCTACGAATGAAATAACTCTACTTGGTCATCGAAAAATAAAATAATATTATGATCAGTGATCACCTCTATTCATGCTTAGGAATGTGTGTTAGCATCTGAAAATGAACAAATGCTATAAGTTGATTCTTTGTGCTTCTCTTTCCATTCGTTGGGAACTTAGGATTCATTATTGTCTCCCATTGACAGAATGACAATTGTTAAACTAGAACCACCGTAAAATTCAGTGCTAGCTTCATCTGTAAATGTAAATTTTGCTGAATTACCCTGTGCATACTCCTATAAATATCTTGCACATTGATCCTTCTGAAGGAAGCCTGCAAATCTACATATGTTGAAAGCAGCACGAGTCATGATAATTCCACTTAGATTTATTTATTTGTGTAACCCTATTTGGTGAAATATTCTTCTTTGAAATTGTTATATCTGTACAAGCTCCCATCAGACCTCTTACAATGTATGCACCTACATGCAGGCTGATTTATTGGGTAGCCCTGTTGTTAGGCCAGCTGACATAGAGACAACAGCACTTGGAGCTGCATATGCAGCTGGGTTAGCTGCTGGAGTCTGGACGAAGGAGCAAGTGTTTGCAGGTTTGCACAAGGAGAACACAACGGTCTTCCGCCCGAAACTGGATGATACCCACAGGAAGAAGAGAGGAGATTCATGGTACAAGGCTGTTTCAAGATCATTCGATCTTGCTGATCTTTCTCTGTAAATTTATCTTATTTCCTGCTTTATTCAGTCGGTCAGTGATATGTTTGATCGGCCGTGTATCTGGTTTCTGCCAATGAATAAATTGGTCTTCACCGGGACAATTCTTACTACTTTGTACTATAAAAAGGAAACAGAACATAATTATTTTTTCAAACGTGAGTACAGGAATATTCTCAATTTTTCAGCTGTTTTTTTTTTTTAAATATGTTTTTTGACAGTTGGAGAAGCTCAGTTTCCTTCCAGTCTGTAATCTTGCTAGAGGAACTACATTGTTGATATGCATTTTTTAGCAAGTAATTACCTCCCAAACAACAGTAAGCATACGTAAGCTTTACAGTTTGAGGTACCGTGGTTAATTGATACGGGAAACTGGAACAACTATTAATGATGATTCTGGGTTGACCAACACAACAGATGCGATATCTGTGAAGTTGCAGCTAGCAAGGTTCCTTATCAAGCTTTTAAAATATCTTTTGATGGTGCACCTGGCTGCACCAATATCTGTTAGGTAGTTAGGTTAGGTCCCTGTTTGCACATGCTGCTTCTCACTGATGTTACAGAAAGCTGCATCTTATCCTAACAGATTCTAAATCCGACTCATCCTAACAGATTCTAAATCCGACTCACCTATCTCATGCTTGATATCTTGTGAGCATGTGCTGTATCCTACAAGTTGCAACATCAAACTAAACCTATAGTCGTAGCGTGCATTACACTTAACTACTATTTATGTGTGGTCTATCAATATCTTGTAGGAGATATCTTCTACAGCACTGATCTTCTGGAGTTGCATTGCTTTTTTTGCCCCCTTTTTGAGGGGAATGCAGTAGGAGAAGCCCCTGCTGTGGTAATATCTATAAAGATAAACAAAAAATTACAAACTGCACAGTAGAAAAAAAAGAGAGTAAACTATACAAAGCAGAATAAAAGCAAAATTGTACTGTTTGAGGCTGTCCAGCCAGGTAAACACAGAGGTAAGAGGTTATTTAATTCTGTGAGCTTGAAGTAGACATAGTTGTCTGAAACTTCTTTTCCAGGGAGCGAGAGTGGGCTGAGTATTTTCAGAAACCTTGCCATTGCGTTGGTTCCATATGGTCTAAGATACCACTATAAAAATCTCCATGAATAAACTTCATTGACTGCCATGTTTGGCTTTGGAGAGCATCTTCTGTTTTTTAGCAATGAATTGTCATATTTAAAGTCCAACAAATTGACTGCAGACTTGACTGAAAGAGCATGTCACGAATAGACATAGCTGTTTCCTCTGCTTTGGCTCTGCATAGCACACATATGTAGTCATTTCCATTCACTTTACATAATCCGCTTTTGCTTCCACTATTAAGCAATGTTTTTTTCGCCTTTGTGTTATGTAACAACAGAAGTAGGGATGTACTCCGGTAAGACAGAGAGACTTTAACATTTATTGATTATTTTCAGTATTTCACAGCACAATTTGCCAATCTGGGGCATGAGTACATAAGCAGAGGACATTACAATTGATGCACTGAGGACTACTAAATTAAGGATAGCAGATCGGTGACTGGAAACATAGCACTGACATCGAGAGAAACGAGACAATTATTGTTTGATAATCCTGAGTTTGCTGCAAGTTGCAAGTGAGAACTTCAGCAAAGCATCGCTCGGCTGCTGCATGGAGGAATGCGGGGAGGGCCCCCGAAAACGTGGCCGGCAAAGTATCCTTTCTCTTCGCCAGCTCCGGTGGCGCTGACGACGCCTGCTGCTGAAAGACGAATCAAGCCACTTCTCATCAGACGGGTTGAAATATTTTGCAATGAAAAGTAACGTTGAAGAGGTACTCACTGCTACCAGCCTTCAGTGGCGTTTCCATCTTTTCGTTGGCACTCTTCGGCATACTCTCGGACGAGATCAACGCAACTGCTGTTGGGACGAGGCCGTGAGTGGCTAGCAGCAGAACTGCGAGGAAGAGTGACACTTTCGCAGCCATGGTATGTATGGTAGTTTGGGTTGCTCTGGTAGTCGATGACAAGCAGAGTCGAGCTTTTATGCCCGTGCAGCGAAACCGCGGAAGCTGACCGAACTGCATGATGGATATCTGGTATATTAGGTGCTATGCAGACAAGATATCTCCTAGATTTGGTCACCGTTAAACATGGCGTCCAAAAAAAAAACATGTTCACATGCTATTTGCCTTGGATTTCCTCGCCAAAAAAAAAAGACTTGGATTCCACGGATCGGCAATACTTCCCACTTTCCCACTGGAACATAGGAGTAGTTCATCCTCTTTTCCCCTCCTTAAAACGAAAATGATTTTTTTCCACCACTGATAGTTATTTCATAAGTCAACTGGAACAGCAGACTCGCTGCTCACCAAAATGTTTATACAATTTACAAAACTTTATGTATAATGGAATTATACATGAAGTTGACGTTAAATTGTAGATGATTTATTCCCGAATACAGACCAGTTCCATTATACAAAAAAATATTTCAGCTTTTTGTATGAATAACGTAATTCATCTCCCAAAATTAAATGATTCCATGATACGAAAATAGGATTTCTTTTTAGGGAAAAAAAAACAGCTCACACATATCAGTATATCACTATAAACACGCGTACACTGACTAACTCATACGAGGTGGCTAGCCCAGTAGATCATGACATTAACAAAGTCATCGTTGATACCTCCGTTGTTGAACATGACAATGATTCACATTGGATACAAGGTACAACCTCAAGTTCCTCAACTAACCACCCAAAAATTCTCAAACGGCTAACCTATTTGAGATCGAATGGCCAGGAACTCTTGGGGGGCAACAATTTTTAACTAAACGACAAGGGAACTGCGGCATAATTACCGTTCTGCCACATCTCCCAGTTCCCCAATTCGAAGGACAAGGCCCTTGATCCCCTCATCGACTGCAATCTGCGCCTGTTGCCAGGAGTCCCTTCCAACTTCTCTTACAACCTCCGCAGATCCAAGGAGGGGCAAGCAGTTGGATGCTTGGTAGGTTCTCAATCATAGGGGTATCCATTCTAGCACTTTATTTTTCTCTAGCTCGTCACGAATAGTTTTGGGTTCATGTCATCTTCTGAAATTACGGTCATTCTGCCTGATATTTCATCGTAGAATTCCGGCATTATCAACAATACCTAAAAGAGACAATTATTTTATGTGCTATAGGTAGTAGCTTCAAATTAATGAGTTATCTCTATCTCACCAAAGATTATTTTTGGGTTCGTTTTAGAATTATGTTAGTTTTGCCTGATGTTTGATCTTAGAATCACGACCTTATAGTAATTTTGATTGTTTATCATGTATATAATGCATCTCTTATCAGACCATTGCGCTCTGATTTGTGCAGGAAGACGCACACAAATCTTCTTTTCCTGGAAGACAAACTGGTAATGATCTTATCCTTTTTTCTTTTACTAATATGTTAGTGCTTTGTTTCTCAGTTTTTTTTCAAGATAGATCATAGATGTCATAAATTTTGTCAGGGCAATCCTGACTTCTTAAGAGTTGGAATGCAGGAGTTTTGTCTCAAGCTTGTAGGAATCTTGCAGGACTTAAGTATATTGCAACAGAGCCTGAACTTAATTTTCTATCTGCTAATTAGTGCCTCCTTTGAAACACGGAAATTTTTCACGACAATGTGCAGATGAACTATGTTGTTATCAAACAAAATTCCTGCGTTACAAGCAATCACTAGAAGTTGATTGACACTTTGCTTCAGTGGTAGGTAATAGCTTTAAATAATGACTAATTAGCATAATGCTTTAATAAACTGATATATACGTTTGAATCTGACACCAGTGATCAATGATGAGCTCGGGTGCCAAAAACAGAGCTGATTATGTGGACATCCACAGAGTGGCCGCTTCCATGAGAAAGGAAATAGATAGCTACTGGTTACATTATGAAGCTGCCAACAGTGCGGCCAACCTCTTCTCACTTCATAAAGTCCCACAGCACATCCTTGGAGTTGATAGAACTGCTTATGAGCCAACAATTCTGTCCATTGGTCCTTATCACCATGGAAAGGAACCTTTACAGGCTATGGAGAAGGAAAAATGGAACTGTTTGAATTTCATTCTCAGATCGAACTGTAGCAAAAGCTTACAAGATTATTTAAAAGTGGTTGCTCGATATGAGAGACGGGCAAGGAGCTGTTACTCAGAGAAAACACAAATGGATAGGAAAAAGTTCCTCCAGATGCTCTTGCTTGATGGGTGCTTCTTACTTGTCTTCCTTAATGGAGTAGAGGGAAATGCAGATGAATTCCGAGGAGCAGATGAGGGTTGCAGTTCCAGTCAGGAAATACAAAGTGAAACCATCGTCAACAGAGCTGGTTTAAGTCTTGAAAATAAGGAAGGATCCAATTTAGAAAGAGTAAGTAGAGAAGATTACCAGAGTAGTTCTAGTAACTTGGAACTTTGCGAAGTACGAAGAAGCAGCGATCGTAAAGAAAAAACGCTGAAGCAGAATAATCAGGAGCTAAATGATTCTGCTGGAATGGGAGGTTGGTACAGCTGTTGTTTGGCCCATGACTTTCTTTTGTTTGAAAATCAAATTCCTTTCTATATCATGGAAGGAATCTATAGATTATTTGCCGGGACAGACGTTGACTTAAGTTTTCTTATGGAAAGAATTGCCAAGTGCATGGAGAGTATCTTGCGTCACTATCCAATAGCTATCCAAGAATCCAACAGGCCCAAGAATTTTCATCACTTGCTTCACTTGTGCCATATGTACTTCAGACCTAGCCAGAAATTTGAGGAAAAGCATCAGAACCAAGTAAGGGAGCGATACTTTTACCGTCTTCTTCATTTTTTTGAGAAGAATTGTCCTCTTCATTTTGGAAAAAAGTATTCCAATCTTGGTGACAAACAAGAGGAAACTCAGCAAATGTCTCTGCAAACTCAACAATTGGATTGCTTGGAATCCGAGCATCTTCCAAGTCGATGGCGACGAGCAATACAGTATCATGAAGCAGGAGTTTCTCTTAAGAAAAGGGAGTATGATAAATACAACAGGCATTCACTATTGGACGTGAAGTTCATCAATGGGGCCATAGAAATTCCATGTATACCAATTGATGAGAATACTGAAGCTCTTTTCAAAAACTTAATTGCATTGGAGCAGACGAATCCTAGATATGGCAATGACCTCACTGCCTATATATCTTTTATGTCTCAACTTGTAACCACGCCTGATGATGCAGCTTTACTTGTTAAGCAAGGGATCATAGTGCACATGATGGACAGCGATGAAGAGTTGTCATCTCTGTTCACCAGGTTGGTTAAACAAGTAGTGATCAATGCGGAGACTAACTACTACCTCAAGTCCTTGTGCCAGACATTGGAAATCCACTACCAGAGTCGGCTTAATAGATGGATTGCATGGCTGTTGCTAAATCACTTCAGTAATCCGTGGCTTGCGCTTGCAGTCTTAGCCACCATTGTTGTGCTTATCTGTACAGTTGTACAGACTATATTCACAGTGCTGGCCTACGTCAAGCCACCAGAACAGCTGTAATGGGTAATAACAACTGAATAATGATTTCATTGTTCATGGTATGAAGAGAATTATATTGTAGCCCATCAACTTTTTTCCAATTAGGTACATTTATAAGCCTGAAAAGTAATTTGGCAGGTCTTGAATCTGCGAATAGTGTCACTTCAATTAATCAACATGAAAAGTATGTCATTTAGAGCATTACGTCCTTTCAATGTCTATAGACTACTGGACCAGTTGAGCTTGTTTTCAGATCTAAGGGCCGAGTTCACAATTCTACAAGTTAAAAATTTACATTTTCCAGATTTATATTCGAAGTAGATGCTGAATAATGTTTGTAGGCAGTATTTGCTTCTATGTACCAAACACATAAGGAATTTCACATCATTTTTGTTAGTCTATGAAAATAATGTATGAGTCTGAGAACTCGAACTGCTTTTAATCCTTTTATTTTGTATAGTAACATAGCAAAAGTCTGTATTTAGTGCCCTTCAACCTTGTGTTTATACTATCCCTGCAAAGAGTATAAGTTGGCAGTGATGATGGATCACAAGGTCACGACTGCTTTATTAGAGATAATTTTGCGGTGCGTTTGCTGTGACAGAATAGTTGCTTATAGCGATCAGCTAATCCTAGCATCTTTGCAGTGTAGAATTCCTCCAGCTTGCAGTTGAACAAGTCCACTTAAGTAGGATGAATGTGAGTTTCCAAGTAATCTGCCGGCCTCGCATCTTAAGGCATATGTCAAACAAGTGAAACTGTGAAAATAAGCAAATACATACTCAATGATACTTATTTTATTCCATCGGTTACATCATGGTAAATTCATGAAACAGGGATTATTTTTTTCTATAGAAGGCAACACGATCATTTGGAGATCGGTATGTTGTCCATTTATTTATCCTGTTTCGTCCCCTTCAGCTCCTTGCAGTGAAGCTAACAGGCTTTTGACTTGCAGGGTGTGATGCGGGGAGGACGGAACACAATGTTGGGGGCATACAGTATGGCCTTCTCTTCTGCAGTACTGCCGACTTTACCAGCTTTTCCTGGCCAAAATGAAGATAACTTTGTGAGCTTGTAATTAAGCAAGATAAGCAACGTACCGGCAAGAGGGAGTTGCTGAAGGAGAGAACAAACCTTTGGAGTCAACTTTTCCCACATCACTAGTATTCAGCGAAGATGATGCATTGATCATAGGATTTTCTGCTGGGAGTTGCCTTGACGTCACCACATAGGCAAGCTGACTGGTGGCGAGGAGGAGGATGGCAAAGGCAATGAGTGGTTTCGTCGCCATCTTTGCTGTGCATTCTGCAGCGACGGGGCTGCTCTTTATATAATGGAGGACTTGCTAGCACTTTTGGAGCAAGGAATTCAGAAGGCTCGGTGTTATGGCACGTTTTTGTTGAGGGAAGTTTTTTTTAGCTAGGTGGAATCAATATCTTGTAGCTAACTAGGTGGAATCAAAATCTAGTAGCCTGCCGAATCTGCCTGTTGGCGATCTGATAAGTGACAACCTCCCCTCGCATCACATGTCTGTACTATTTGGTACTCTAGCAAAAGTGGAGGTGTAGAATTGAAAGTTCCCGACTCTGACGATATAATACTTCCAGATATGACCTTACAAGTCACTGGTTTTTATTTGTGTTGAAGGACTCATGAGTGTGTAAATCTTCTTTTTACAAAACTAAAACTGAGCCTAGCTGAGTTTGTTTGTTTGTTTATTTTTTCCGATTAGCTGAGTTGGTTGACAGCGTGGATGAACCTGACCATCCAAGTTCAAGCCATCTTCGATGTAAAATGAGGTGTCTACTTCTTAAACTAAAAGCTACCAAGTTTCTTGTAGAGGGTACGGTTTTGATTCAACTTTTCTCTCTTTCTTTTAATAAGGAAAGTGCGGTGAGGTTTACTCACCAGGTTTTTCTCAAAGATGGAGGTCCGTGGAGACGAGGGGTATAGAGAGGTGATTTTATCAACAATCTAGGTACACTCATGTATGCATTGGCGGAGCTAGTGGGTGGACAGGGTGGGCTGATTTGGGCCAGCGACCCACCCCACCCACATCACCCTTGCCAGCCAGCCCAACGAGTGTTCCTCAACAAAAGAAAAAAACAATGGTCACCTAAGCGAGCCAGCCCAGCCCAGGCAGTCAGTCGGGCCCAGAGAACAACAAACGCGTTGGCCTAGTTCCTTCTAGTTCCTTCTATCTATCGGGCCAGTAGTTTGAGTGTTTTTCTGCTGTCCACGCTTAGCAGTATAAGACTATATTGCTCAAAAAAAAAAAAAGCAGTACAAGACTATGTTTCTTTTTACTCCTACAACAAAATACAAAGGTAATGCTGCCTGCTCAAAAAACCTTACAATTAGTGGAAGCTCTTAGAAAGCTAGAGGCGGGAATGGAATACCACCTGCTATGATGATAGTCTTCCTATTTCTATAGGAACTCACCTTTCCATCTTTGATGAAGCTTGCGAGGAGTCACTTGGATATTTACTCCAAAGGCTTTGTGTCAACAATTGCATCCTATTTTCTCATATCAAATAGAATAAGTTTTTTTTAATAAAGAAAATTCTATTTCATCAAGCAAATAAAAATATCCCGGTCTCTACATCTTTCGAAAAAGAAATTATAGGATAGCAACTCGCCAAACGAAAAGAAAGGAAATAGTAAAAAGTTCATGTTAACATAAGAAAAAGTTTAGATGAGTGATAGTCTCTTAGATGATAATTGCTCTTTCATTGGGCGGGACATTTTCTTGAATGGGGACGGCGATGATATTATCCATACTTTTATGGCCATTAAAAGGCGTAACCGGCAAAGAAAAGAAAAGGCAGTCTCCTATCTCCGTTTTATCATTTAATCATGTAAGCTTGTACTGAACCATTATTATTGATTTATTATACTTTTGTAAGATATTTAATTAAGCTCTTCAACTTCTATTGTATATTGACACCTTCAATTTGTTGTGTGGCAAAAGAAAAAAATTGCGGCCCACCCTGAGTTTAAATCATAGCTACGCCACTGCATGTATGCAATCTGTTCATGTTTGAGCGTGGCGAGCGTTGCTCGTACTTCGTTGCCTCCCTCCCATCCCCTTGGGATTCCTCCTGCCTCTGTCAAAACATTCCTGGGACCTCGGCGTTGAGTCCGCACGTGTCCCTCTTCGCTGCCCACGCCAATGCCATCTCCTCTGGTCAGTCTTGACCATCTCAACGGTTCGTTGCTCGGCTCGGCAACCCCCTCGATTGGAAGATAGGCTCCGCCCGGCGCTCCTGTTATTCCCATCTTTCTACTCCTGACGGCGCGCTGGTCACCGTTTTCCACCTCGTGTGCATGAATCTAAGAATCTGCGATCCGCAAATGCAGCACCATTCGCTTGGAGATCCCGATCGTTGAAAGGTCCCTCGTCGCGTGCTAGGTCAGTATTCATTCCTATCTCTTTAATTTCCCGAATGTTGCCGTGATCTTGATTTGATCATAATTTTGCTGAAGCGGATGCCTGATTGTAAAACTTAATTGACTTTTGATGCAACAGTAGGGGCTAATCGCACCAATTAAGGTCGTACTTTGTTAAGGGAAAAAAACTGAGTGATCTTTTTTTTTTTTTGCCTCAATAATACTCCGTCTGTCTCAAAATAAGTTTACCCGTAGCATGTCCTAAATCAAACTACCCTACGTATACAATCTACAAGATCAAATAAATACCCTATAACAACATAGTTCACAGTAGATCTAATAATACTGATTTGGTATCATAAATACTGATAGATTTTTCTATGAGCTTGTCAAATTTAAGACAGTTTTTTTTTTTTTGATACGCAAATTTAAGACAGTTGGACATATGATAAGTTTAGAGATAACTTAACTATTTCGAGCTGGAGGGAGTACAACACAAGGCATCAAATTGTGAACGTGTTGCTACACTAGATAGATGCGATTCACGCGACCTTGTTTTTGTACAAATAGTTTAATTTGAAGGCCATATCAATCTATTTCGTTCTGGTAGGCTCTGTCTACCCCACATTTACAAGAATCCGTTTTAATCAACAACAAATTACCTACTCAACGCTATTAGTTACAAGGTCGCTTGAGAATATTACATGTTATTTAGTTATTCCATTTATGCTAGAGGAACTGGAAAAATCTTGCTCAACGCTAAACAATAACCTGGGAAATAATTAAATATAAAGGAATCATCCTGTTGTGCAAATTACTACTGTTTCGTTTTCTGTTTTGCTTCCAGTATAAGCAAACTTAACCACCTACAATAATGCAGGCTAACCATAACTTAGTCCCTAAATGTGCAATATAATGACATCTTTCTTGGCTTCATCTAAATTGTTGAATTTTCAATTTTTTTAATCATACATAATAAATGAAGTAATTCATCTAATGATATTTACAGACCAATTGAATGTTTTACATGCAAAGATGTCTAATGTTCATAAGGGTACAAGTAAACCTGTAGACCTTAATGCGCTAGTGAGCAGCATGACCCATGAACTTAATTATTATTGGTCGCTGGGTGAAGTTCCTGATAATGATAAAAGTTCATGTGTCATCTACAAAGTCCAGCAGCACATTCGCATGGTTGATAGGTTCTCGTACGAACCTTGCATGCTATCCATCGGCCCTTACCACCATGGTGTTCCAGCTCTCCAGAACATGCAGAAAGAAAAATGGAGCTATCTGGATTATATTCTTCATATGAATTATGATAGAACCTTGCTTGATTACCTACATGCACTCGAAGGACTAGAAAAACTTGCAAGGAGCTGTTATTCAGAGGAAATCAATATGGATGCAGAGGAATTCTTGCAAATGCTTTTACTTGATGGATGCTTTGTTTTAGTATCTCTTGGTGGAACCAAAGGAATTTCGGCAGGCACGGGACAGGTAAATGGAGAAAACTTGAATTCTGGGGAAAAACTGTTGGGAAATGGAGGACAGAACACGTCTCATCCAGATGATGTTAATGAAGCTAATGAAACAAGGAAGGAGAGTCTGGGCCAAGAAGGTAGCCAGAACTGCGAACGGGAGGAAACACAGCGCACTGAATTTGACGATGAAATTGGACAGTGGTTTTTCCGCTTCTTTAATCATGATTTATTCTTGCTGGAGAATCAAATACCGTTCTTCATTGTGAAGAAGATATTCGAGGTATTAGCTGGTGACAACATTTGCGGCGAAACGTTTACTCACGAAATAGCTAATTTTGTGGAAGCTGCTTTGCGGTGGTTTCCAAAATCAATCCAGGAGTCTGATAGACCAAACGATTTCCACCATTTGCTTCACCTGTGCCACATGTACTTTAGGCCGAGCCAGAAAGGAGAAGAGTATAGCTATCAAGCAGTACCTCAATCTTTTCTTAGATTTCTAAGATGTGGACGCAAATACTTGAAACTTGGACACTATCAGGATGAAACTGAACAAGGTCCATCACTATCAGTCAATCTTGATATGCCTTGCTTACATGATGGTCAACAGTTGAATCGCTGGCGCCGAGCTGCACAATACCTTGAAGCTGGAGTTAAATTTAAGAAACGAGAGCATGATAAATTGCATCCTCACTCACTATTAGACATACTTTTCAGCAACGGATCAATGGAAATTCCATGTATTGTTGTTGATGAGTACACCGGGACTCTTTTCAGAAATCTTATTGCATTTGAACAAACCTGTCCTCAGTTTGGAGACGACTTCACAGCATATATCGTTTTCCTATCTCAGCTTATAAGTATGCCTGAAGATGTGACACTACTTGCTCGGAGGGAGATCATCGTGCATCATCTTGACGGTGACGAAATGGTATCAGATCTGTTCACCATGCTCAGTAAGGATGTTGTCTTTGATTTTAATGGTCAATATTATCTGAAATCCCTATGCCAGATGATGGAAAACTATTACCAAAGCCGTCTGAATAGATGGATAGCATGGCTTTGGCTGAATCACTTTAGCAACCCATGGTTGGGTTTAGCTGCATTTGCCACAGTCATTGTTCTTATCTGTACAATAGTGCAGACCGTTTTTGGAATTTTGGCGTACGTCAACCCACCAGCGTAAAACATGGTAAGCATACAAATACGAGGTAGACTTATGCTAACAGTAGTTCAGTCCTTTCTTGTTTGGAATCTGGATGCCATCTTCTGCAACTGGTTTCAAATAAAGTAGTCTCCGTAACCTTCCATTCAGTCACTGCTTCTTCTTTTTTTTTCTTTTCTTTTTTCACCATTCAGTCACTGCTTTTTTTCTTTTGGGACACCATTCCGTAACCTTCCATTCAGTCACTGCCGAGGCAGATCAGAGCAACAAATAGGCAGTGTATGGCATCGGACTCCTGTGGAATAATGTAGCTACGCTTGTTTCAAATTTACTAGGGACATCTGAATTAAATTAAGTAAATCTTCTTTCATATATTGGACTCTTTGAGTGCCGTCGTTGTCTATCTTTTGCCTGTTGAGGACTGTCCTCGTCTTAATTTCTTGCCTTCTTACGTGATTTGCGTGCGATTACGAGCATAACAAAGGGTGTCGTGAGCCCAATCAGATGGCTAGTGACATGGCGAGTTGGGGTGTCGCTGTGTTGCGTGACTCGTGTGCCCGTGCTGCTGCATTGGCGAGGACCTGATCGTGCACCGAGACCCTGATCTCCCATCCGCGGTGCACGGGAAGCGCCTCTGCCGACCCACGAGTCCACGATCCGTATGCCATCATCCATCATACCATCCCCCGGCCTGCTGCTACTCTACACCCCCAAGACGGTTGCAGATTTGCAGGTGGCCGTCTTTCGGCGTCAAGCAGAAGAAGTAGTAGGCGTCAAGAAGGATCAAAACATAAAATAGAAAGTTTCTTATTTGTCCATCTTGATTCGATTTGAATTATCAGAAGTCATACTGTCTTTTTTTAAAAATAAATATGGGCCATCTTTGTCGATCTTCCGATTTTATTGGTTGTTGCTTTACAAACTGAACATGTAGTTGTTTTTTGCGAATAGTATACTTGGCATTTGTTGCAGTTCTTCTCAACGTATTGCAAGCCGACACGTACTTCCGATTTTGTACAACATTTCAGAAAATGCTTTGATAGATCATTCTTCAATTCCTTTTCTTTAGAAAAAACAGCCGAGCACTGGCGTTTGATTTATAGAGATTTGGAAATACATCATGATGTGGGACATACATAACCCTGGAGGTGTTCTGCATTCTTCAACGTAATGTTTAGATTGAAAAAACAGAATGCCACAATTTCGTACTAAGCAAAAGGCGAGCAACTCAGGAGGCAGAACACCTCTGTTTTATTTGTAAGCCCTGACCAGCGGCCAGTCACATGGAGCTTGCAGCTAACGAAGTCTTGGCATAGATGGCGGGAGCTTGGGTGGACGAAATATGGTATTGAGTGACCCGAATATGACATTCTCTTCTTGATTCTTCATGCTTCCATCCTTCCCGCTCTTGGCATAGACGGCGGAAGTGGCGGTGGACGAAAGATGGTATTGGGTGACCCGAATATGACCTTCTTCTCTTGATTCTTCATCCTGTCATCCTTCGCTGCTCTTGGCATAGATGGCGATCCGAATATGACCTTCTCTTGATTCTTCATCCTTTCATCCTTCCCTGTTCTTTGCATAGATGGTGGAAGCGGTGGTGGACGGAAGATGGTATTGGATGACCCGAATATGACCTTCTCCTCTTGATTCTTCATCCTTCCGTCCTTCCCTGCAGACATTAGACATTGATGATGTATGAAGCCAATCTTGTGGTTGGAGTATGAGTGGGTGTCTTATGATTTACCTGTCCCTGTTGCCGATGGAGCGATTGCTCCATCCTGTGGATGTGTCGATGCCTCTACCTGCGCTGGCGTAGAGCAGGAAATTAGCTCACCTGAGGCGAGAAGAACGATGACAATGGCAGACACTGCTCCTTGCATCCTGGAAGTATTTCTCTCCTCTCTTCCTTCTACCTTTTTTATATTCTCTTGATGAGAAGAGAACTTATTTTAATCTTATGCGTGTGTTTTCTTTTATAGATGTAGCGGAGTTCACTTCTTTAACTGTGTGTTTTCAGCTGCCCATAAGCCAAAACGTTATGACGTTTTGCAGGTACAGAAACGGAGAAACCCACAGCCATTATATTATTTGGCATGCGTCAGTTTATTTGGACCCTCCTAACTCCTAATGCTATTTAATCCTTCCACACGTTACAGCATGCAAGTATAGTGTGGTTCCATTTACAGATGAAATTGATAAGGCGATCGAAACAGGTTTGCGTTGGTATCCAAAATAAATTCAGGAATCTTGCCGGCCCAAAGATTTCTGCCATTTGCTTCATTTGTACCACTTATACTTCAAAACTACCGTGAAGAAAGAGGATAACTATCACTATCAGGTTGCTCCTTCATATCAATATAGGTTCCTTAGCTTTGGGCGCAGATATTTGCGCATTCAAAACAATCGGGAGGACACGGGGAATGATATATATGAGCTAGTATTGTGGGTGAACAGAGTGGTCAGCATCTAAATCGCTGGCGACGAGCAGCACAATATCTTGAAGCTGAAGTCAAATTTAATTAAGAAACTGGAATACGACAAAGTCGAGCCTCATTCTCTATTAGACATTCAGATTAACAATGGTTTGATGAAAATATCATGTCTTGCCATTGATGAATATACCGGGTCTCGTTTCAGGAATCTTATTGCGTTTGAGCAAACCTGCCCTCAGTATGGAGATGACTTCACTGCTTGTATCGTTTTCCCCTCCCAGCTTATAAGCATGCCTGAAGATGTTACGCTTCTTGGCCAGAGAAAAATCATTTCGCAACACATTTCGCAACACATTGATAACGACGAGGTGTCGGATATGTTCACCATGCTCATTTCAATGGTAAATATACTTGAAATGTCTGTGCCAGACTATGGAAGCTCACTATCAGAGACCAATAAACCGGTGGATGGCATGGCTGTTTCTGAATCACTTCAGCAACCCAATGATGGTTGGCCTTAACTGCATTTGCAGCAGTCATCATCCTCGTCTGCACGATCGTGCGAACTGTTTATGGTATACCGGCGTACGCTTAATCCGCCGAAGTAGAAGTACTGAAGTAGTAGCAACAGTCGTCTATTTTCAAGTCAGGTGCTACCGGTTAGCGTTCTTTCAGTCGTTCCCCGTTCATGTGCTAAAAAATACACTCGCTGAAACGAGTCATTTGTTCAGTTGCTCGCGTTAGCAGTGTTCATCCGCCTGACATCTAACACATCCATGCAATGCGTAGCATAACTTGTCTATAGTCATGGTTACATTGAAAAAAATGACGATGCTTCATGCGTAATGCAGCCGAGTTTGTCATCATCTTGGAAATGTTAGGTGCAATCTATCTAATCTTCACGACACATACCATGATGCCGGATTTTGACTGCATGAATCTAAAATTGGCCAACGTGTTGCAAATTTGCTATGCTGGGAAGAACCCCATCAGATCGTGATCGTTACAGTGCAGTGTAAAGGAAGCTATGTTCTAGCTGGAATCAATATCTGCTGGGCTATATATCGTGCTGTGCTGGTTATCAGTGTTCTTTCTTCTTCCGCCTGACCCCCAAGACATTCTGATGTTTCACTGATAATAGTCGATGCAACGCGTAGCATAAATTGTGTATAATCATGATAACATTGATAAGAAAGTGACGATGCGGCACGCTTAATGCAGTCGAGTCTGTCTTCTTTATACCGTGTTACTTGACTCTGAGTTTCCTTCTGTTCAGGACTTCGTGTGAGGCTCTGGGAAGTTCGGATTTGTCGCATGAAACGGTTATATGCCGTCCATCTAAGCATCAATTGTTAACTTGATTGGACGACACATACTATGATGCCGAATTTTGACTCCAGGAATCCAAAATTCGCCTAACGTGTTGCAAAGTTTGATACATTCGGAAGGGGAAGAATCGTATCAGATCGTGCTCCTGCAGTGCAGTGGTGCACCTGAACCGCCTCGCCTCTCTGAGCGTCCCACGAGCCACGACACGACTCCATCCATCTGACCATCGCCACGACCGCCACCATCATCCCGTCCCGTCTCGACCACCGCCCGCCCCCTCCACCCCGCGCCGCCCCGCCCCACCTGCTGTGCTGCCCCCACTCCACCCCGCCGCCTCCGCCTCCCCCGATGTCCACCCCTTCCGCGCCGCCGCCGTGCCCGCATCTCGCCGCGCACCGCCTCTCCTCGCGCCCGCTCCGCTTCCTCCGCCGCTGCCTGCGCGTGCGCCCGCTCGGCCGGCCCGAGATCCGCCGGGACCCGCGCGAGCTGCCGCGCTGCACGCCCTGCGCCGCGGCCGCATCGCCATCCCCCTCCCGCGCCGCGTCCCGCCTCTACGCCTGCCTCTCCTGCGCCGCCGTCTTCTGCCCCTCGCACGCCGCGGCGCACGCGGCCGCGTCCGCGCCGGGCCACCAGATCGCCGTCGACGTCGACCGCGCCGAGCTCTTCTGCGCCGCGTGCGGCGACCAGGTCTACGACCCCGACTTCGACCAGGCCGTCTTCCTCGCGCAGTCCTCCTCGCTCCTCCCCTCCACCTCCGCCTCCGCCGCCTCCGTCTCCGTCTCCGTCTCCCCGTCCCCGGCGGCGGGGCCCCGCAAGCGCCGGCGCGTGGACTACCGCGCGTGGGCACCAGATCCGGCCGAGTTCGCGCTCATGAGCTCCGCCGACCCCACCACGTCCGCGTCCGCCGCCGCGCCCGCCGGCCTGCGCGGGCTCAACAACCTCGGCAACACCTGCTTCATGAACTCCGTGCTCCAGGCGCTCCTCCACGCGCCGCCGCTCCGCAACTACTTCCTCGGCGATCGCCACAACCGCTTCCTCTGCCCGCGCCGCACGCCCGTCAGGAACCGCGCCGTCGAGGCCGACGCCGCCAAGGCCGCCTGCCTCGCGTGCGATCTCGACGAGATCTACTCCGCCGCCTTCTCCGGGGAGCGCACGCCGTACAGCCCCGCCAAGTTCCTATATAGGTCTGGACTCTGGATCTTGTGCCTCGCACTGTTTGATGTAGCTTTGGGTTTAGAACAGCACGCTCTTTCTTTCTGTTGGATCCATTGCGTATTGAAAAGGCTAAAATAGTATATATGTTGAGCGAACTGGGTGCGTTGATATATTGTAAGGCGGGGGAGGGAATCTTGTCCAGGATGTTAAATTGTATCGATATGTTGCAAATGATACGGTGTTGTTGCTATGCTATGATTTGGTACTGTTTGTACATAGATCATGGTCATACAGATTCCAAATGGAACTGCCTAACCTAACACACAAGGAAGTCACGTGACCAGAGGAAATGTAGCTAGAAAAAAGGAGGCATATTATACTACTATGCCCTGATTTTGTGTCGTCTCGTCTTGTTTGATTAAATGTTATCAATATATCTGTCATATGTGTCCTTAAACTCCTCATTTAACGTATTGGGCTTTACTGCTTAAGTCATCTGGCATGTCTAGCAGTCACCAGACTATCAAATGATCAAATGCACGAGCCCCTGCAAATTCAATGCAGGTAACTGTTTGTTAGGTGCATTTGAAGGTATTCTAGCCTTCTGGTGCACCTCCTCTATCACAGTTCCTCTGCTTGGGGATACATGGCTAGTATGAATTGCATGGTTTATATTTAGTTTTGCTGGTCCTACATGATACTGAACTTAGTGAACAGTATTCTGCATGTGTTTATCCTCCATCCTGAATTCAAATAAGTATTTTTTTCTGATTATTGAGTAATTGTGATTTTTTAGCTGGTGGCAGCATGCATCGAACCTTGCAAGCTACGAGCAACAAGATGCACATGAATTTTTTATCTCCATCCTTGACCATATCCATGAAAATATAAAGGATGAGCAACACAAGTCACATGCCCCAGGTAGCTAGCTTCTCTCTGGCTACACTCTGAATCAAAAGACACTTGCATATGTGGCACTGTACTGATACATGTATAAGTGGCTAAATATATTTATTATTTTTGTAACTTAGTGTGCTCCGGAGCTATAATTTCGCTTGATTAAGTTTAGAAAACATATTATTGTAGGTGTATCTAATAATAGGAGCACCAAGTGCATCCTTTCTGGTTTCTGTGTGAGATACTCAACAGTGCAGCCAGATCCATTCGCTAGAATAGCAAATCTTGTGGGGCTAATTAACAATGTTTACTTGTTGGTCCCGCTTCCCTTTGGGGTGACAGATCTAAAGAAGCCTTGCACCGAAAAAGGCAAACAGGAAAAGTATAGTCCTCCTGTACTATTAGGGGAACAAATCTGGTCATTATGTTTGGATAAAATAGAGAGAAACTTTCTTGTTGATTTACTCTACTATGCTTTATGTTTTGGTGGGGAATCATTTTTCCCAGACAATGTTGTGTTCTAACATTGTAATTTGTTGTCATAATAGGCCATGGGGACTGTTGCATTGCCCACAGAGTGTTCTCTGGTATCCTGAGGTCAGATGTCACCTGCACAAGCTGTGGGTTCACATCTACAACTTTTGAACCCTGCATGGACATCTCCTTAGACTTGGATGCTGGATGTGGTAACAATTGTCTTAGTGTTACAAACACAAAGCTTCATGTGCGCAACGGGGAACGAAGCTCGGCTGGTGTGAGTTCCAAGGTAACAACACTCATGAGATGTCTGGAGCGGTTTACAAGGGCTGAGAGGCTTGATGCTGAGCAGAAGTTCTTCTGTGAACGTTGCAAGGAGAGGCAAGAGTCCCTAAAGCAAATGTCCATTCGGAGGCTTCCATTAGTTTCCTGCTTTCACATTAAGAGATTTGAGCATTCATCAGTCAAAAAGATGTCAAGGAAGGTTGATAATTGTTTGCAGTTTCCTTTTTCCCTTGACATGGCACCTTACCTGTCATCTTCCATTCTCAGAAGTAGATATGGTAACCGCATATTTCCGTCAGAAGCTAGTGATGCAGATGCAATTTCAGAACTGTCAACAGAATTTGAAATATTTGCGGTGATTACACATAGTGGTAAACTAGAAGCTGGCCATTACGTGACATACCTCAGGTTGAACAACCACTGGTACAAATGTGATGATGCCTGGGTAACCAGAGTTGAGGAGCATACTGTACGAACTTCTCAGGCATACATGCTCTTCTATGTGCAAAAGACCCTTTACTACAAAGCTTGTGAAAGAACGGCAGCAGTCTGATCTGAAGTTGAACATCAGTGGCATTATGCTACTCAACCAGGAAAATTAGCCGTGGAATCAGATACACAAATAGTTCTGTTACCAACAAGATGCCAGCACAGCCATCGAGCCAGATGGTGGTCAAAGTTTTGCATTCTCATTGACCTATAGATCAAACCGGAGGGCTTTCTCTGGCGATTTTCTTTACAGCCAGCTGCCCAGAAGTAAGACAGACCAATTTTATGTGTTAAACCATCTTATTATCCTGATTAATGGAATTCTGATGGCAATTTTTGTAAATGGAGCACCATGTTATTTGATACCGTTGGTGGTGGTGATGGTCTAACTACTCAAGCTGGTCCCTGATGTATTGAGCAAGGAGAGAGGTGGGAAATGTAGAAAGGAGACAAGGGAACTGAATTTTTTAAGTGTTCCACTGTTCCTTAAGTAATTGCATGCATCTCTCTTCCCGAAGTACAGTTGTGTACTTCTGTTACTGATATTGATCGCCCTTCCTTTTGTTTGTTCTTGTGCTTACTGATAAACTGAATGAATAGTAGTTTGGTCCCTGTATTTGTTCCTTTTCCTAAAATAAGGTGTTCAATATGAATCTCGTTGAATGGAGCGAAGACAGTAGCTCTTTTATTATGTGAGTTGCACACTCCTGTGTGAAAATTAGCCACGCTCTAACATGAGGGGTGGGCCTTAGCAGAATCGTACATCATATACTCATGTGGATGTGTGAGCTGAAACATTTGGTCACGAGCTTAGTAGAGTCAATGAAGTACGAAACTCGTGAGCCGATGACATTCAATTATGAAGAACGTCCGAAGGGGTCTACATTCTGTTTCAGATTGATCATTTTGAGCGGGATTAAGCAATGAGCGGGGTGGAACTCTGCATCGGTGAATCCCATTAAAGCACAATCTACAATACTAGCATATTTCCCTTAAAAAAAACAATACTAGCATATTTTCATCAGAAGCTAGTAATGCAGATGCAGTTTCAGAATTGTCATCAGGATTTGAAATATTTGCAGTGACCACGCGTACTGGTAAACTAGAAGCTGGCCGTTATGTGACGTACCTCAGGTTGAACAACCTCTGGTACAGATGTGATGATGTCTGGGTAACCAGAGTTCAGGAGCATACTGTCAGTCAGTACCTCTCAGGCTTTGCTACGTGCAGAAGACGCTTTGCTACAAAGCTTGTGAAAGCGCGGCCATAGTCTAATCTGAACAGCATGTCGATGGCTCTACAATTACACAGTCAAGAGAGTCATCAATTTCTGAACAGGGATTCCTGCAAGAAACAATAAAGCAAACACAATACTGGTAGAAACTATGACAGCTATATCGTTCAGTTTATCATTAAGCACATGAAAACAAAAGAAAAGCGAATATATAAGGATGGATAGCAGTAAGAAAGTTGTACCCCTGGCAGCGATAGGATGCGATTACTTAAAGGAACACAGAGAAAAACCGGTTCCATTGTCTCTTCGACATTTTCACTACCCTCTTTGTTCAATACCATTAAAATCACCACAATAGGTTAATTAGTGCATCACCACACTGGTCTCAAACAATGAAGTACGTTTCCGGTTTACCCAAGACCATTAATCCAGATAAATAAGATACTTCAACAAATAAAATTGGGTCACATTTCTTCTGGCTAGTTTGGTGCAAATATCTTGAATTAAGATCAGATGAAACTTGCTTCTTTTATTTGAGCTGTGTTCATTCGTGAAAAAGGTCAGACATTCTAACAACAAGCACGTGTGAATCTTACTAACCTTTCAGCCTGTTCGTTTCGCTGCAGCTGCGGCTGCAGCTGCAGAAAAATAACTGCGAACACTGTAGCAGCTGCAGAGACACTGTAGCAGCTGCAGAAGAAATAACTACGAACACTGTAGCTGCTGCAAAGCAGCCGCTGCAAAGCAGCGAGACGAACACGCTGTTTGTTGTGAGAGTTTAACGTTCTATCAGGCTGACCACACAGATGGTTAACCAAAAGACGTCCAAATGGGGCTATATTTGGTAGCAAGATGATCAAAAATAGAATCCTTTTCTTCGAAAAATCGCATCGGCAGAGGGGAACTGGAGGTAGATGCAGAATTCAAGCTTTGAGTTAACAGAGCAAAAGAAACCAAAACATCTTGCGCATAGACTAGACAATAACATACCACACGATTTTCTGATGGCTACACATAAACCCGCTTTACAACAAACAAATAGCTCCAAGACAAAATTTGGCCAATTACTAAGAAGCGTGAAAACGACCCAACCAAAGGGTCCTCCAAGTACCCCTCTACCAGCAGGCGCGCCAAGAGGGATGAAGCAAAAATATTTTCCACAACACAGAAGAGATCCATATACTTTGTATAATTGACAAATGATGAGCAACTTCTCATTTGTTTCCAATCGGGAAAATATTCGGTGCAAACCCCATATTCGGTGGAATCGTGAAAACCCTCTAGAAATATCTACTTAGAAGTTTTCGAAAATTATGAAACGTGGCATACATGTAGAGGACACGGTGAGAAACATGCACACAAAAATTTGAGATGCAAATTCAACTTCTAATAAAAGATACAAAAATAAAAAATCATGAAGAAAGAGGAGGAAAAAGACAAAACTGTAGCTGTGCAGTTTTTCTTGTCCTATTTCACCATGATTTGTTATTTTTGTATCTTTTCATATAAAACAAGTTTAGATCTCAAATTTTATGTGTATGTTTCTCACCATATCATCTACATGTATGCCAAGTTTCATAATTGTTCAAAACTTCTAAGTAGGTTTTTCAAGATAGTTTTCACGATTTCACCGAATATGGGGTTTGCACTGAATATTTTCCCGTTTCCAAAATCAACCCCCCCCCCCCCCCCCCCCTCTCTTAACGTAGCACTGATCCTGATAAATGGCACCAGACCATGTGATGCCACTTCTTTTGCGGACTCAAACCTAGGAGTCTTTTCGCTATACGAGTTCAGGAGATGAAGTCTCTACAAAAGAGCTCAACCTTTGTTCGCAACACGAACTCGAAACAACGTAATCGCTTTTTTTTTGTATCTACTCTCATTACGCCTACCTACAAGGCTACAACTCACCACAACAGACATAGATACATTAGCACAACATGACAACCTTGTCACGTTACCTAGCTAGGACTATATATATAGTGGATCGTTGCCATGTGGCAACATCATAAACCCGATGATACAAATAAATCTACATTAGAGCTTATGTATCATTATCCAAATTCAGAAGTTTCTTGCCCTATCAAAATATCTAGTTCTAAATCATTCTTTCTTTCACCATGATGCATGACGAATATTCTTTTAGAATAGACTCTACTTGTCATGAAATATGGCAAGTAGTCTAACAAGTATGCATTCCTTATTTCGTGTCTATGCTAGTGCCTCCTCCCCAATCCTACTGTTCTCCCTCCTCCACTGCAGCCGCAACCACCTGTCGTCGCCGTATGATGAGCGATGGTGTAGAGACTAAATCATAGTTAAAGTTGTATATGCCACGTTCTTTCTATATGACATCCACTTCAAGGGCTTCAGCTCCGTAGTAACTCAAAGTGTGTATTGTATTAGTGAAATTTTGAAGATTATATGAAGATCTATTTTTTAAATTATGTAGCATTTCTTTTTGCATTGCGCTAGTATCTGAGCTTGAGAGAACTTGAAAGCCAAAACTCTTACGACCTTATGTCTAGCCACTTATCTCATCTTAGAATTATTATGGACGAACTTTCACGGTATGTGATAAAATCTTCTAATAAGCCTACACCACAATGTGAAATCTGAACTTGTGCTCTACATGGTGAGAGGGAGCACCGGTAGCATTATCAAACCAACATATATTGTACATATGAAAAGTAACCTATTCACCAGCAATGATTTGATGATGCTTGTCAGTCCAATATTAAAAGGTCTATGAGGATCTTGATGTCCTGTATAGATGTAGGTATACTATATCACAGACACACTGAAATTTAGTATTTTATAATTGATAGATATTAAAAAAATATGTGATATTCACATCCAGTTACAATGCAAATCAGTGAGTTTTCTACTTGTAAGCAACATATTGTCATTGTTGCAATAGACATTTTGGTACTCTCATGCTGCACCCGACCATAGATCTTGCAAATGAGGAATTTTAGACTTCTTTAGAGAACCAAATGAAACGTGGTAAATAAGTACTACAACTACTTCAAGCAAGTCCAAAATAAACAATGTTATCTTCCTAACATATTATCAACATGATTTTAGAGGAACTTGAATCTATCATGGCATGCGGCCGCGCAAACCAGCCATACACCAGAACGAAAAAAAAAGAAGAAAAAAAGCATTTCCTCTCCTGTCGATTGGCAATGAGGAATCAACTACTTCTCTCCCATGTATTGCGCGGTAGATATTTGTCAAACTGATAAAACATACTCGAGCAAAAGGTAGATTGTCATGAAAAAAAAAAGGCACCAGAAAAAGGTAAAATTGAGATTTTTGGTGCCCAAGAACACTAAATTAGATGGTCCATGAAATTAGTATTAAGACAAATTGCAAAAATTCTCAATCACATGCACATGTAAAATATGATCAGAGTATGTCACTGCAGGACATAACAAATAGATCTAGCAGATTTGCAAAGCCGTAAAGATGTTCATCCCCAAATTACACGCTGGCACTACGGTGATCGCCCATGCGGGATAAAAGGACATGGGTTGGCATTATGGGCCGGCATTTTGGGTATGCTTGTGCATTGGCCCGTTGGTCTATATATTTGTACAATGTTTCTCTTTAAAAAATTTCATTGTTCATATTAAAATTACTATTTTATTTTTAAAATGTTGAATGATAAACGAATTATTTATTATTTATCAATGTCTTAGATTTTTGGGTCTAACTGGTTGGTGCATAATATTGTGATATGTTATTAGAAAAAAAGGTCTCGAGTTCGAATTGACAAACATGATTTATTAAAATATAAATTGCATTTGATTTAAACTTAAACTTTTGATGCAACTGATCGATGCGTAACTACTCAACATCAATGACTTTTATCTCCCGGATTAGTATAGTTTTTTTCCATGATTTGTGTACCAAAAAAAAACTCAATGGCAACGGGCATGTAGCCTAGTGGTGACAAAGCCTCGGTAGCATAACATGTTTTGGGTTCGATTATCCGTGAAAACGTATTTTCTAAGATTTAACTACTTGCGCTTTCAGTTGTAAAGTCGTTCCCGTCAACAGCGAAGCACAACAGTGAATAGTGAAGCAAAAGAAATAACTTGGAATCCAAAGCCCGGCCCACGCAAGCTGGGGCAAGCAGCGTTGCGATATATTCCCGTCTTCAAGTACAACCTGTCAACACAGCTTGTTATGCATGGCGTGAACTTATTTGGAAGAACCTTCCACGAGTGCTTGAGATTCTGTTACGTACTCCGTGGCATACGTTGGTCAGAGCTACGCATTCTGCCGACGGACACGCACAACAGGTAGAGCGAGGTGCCCGCATTCTGCAACTGATCAAGACCACCGCTTTTCTGAACCGAGAAGGAACGCATAGCGCACGCTAAGCGTTACACTTTCCATCCAACCTTTGCTGGCCGGCATGGAGCCAGCTATTTGCAGTTGCAGTGCCCATTACATCTCCGTGCTCTCAGAACTCGATGTACTGAAATGTTGGCCAAACCCATGGGTTTTCATGCTCTGGTACTGCCGTACTACGTTGCGTGCCAATCTGAGAACGCAAGGTTTTGGTTGCTTGCTTATGCTTCGCAAATATTGCCCAAAACTCACCCAACAATCACGACTAGATTAAACTAGATTAAACAATAAAACGAGTGCACACGCAGACCAAATTGAACAAGCCTAATCTATTGCTTGCTTGTATAGTTTCTTTGCGTACTCTGCATAATGTCTGCGTTACCTATCAGCATTTGCGTACATCTCATGTGTGCACGCGAGCAGTGGGCTGTCAGTTCTCTTCCTAAATTTTCAGTGCGGTATGTAGAGCACTTGTGAATGAAGGTCACTGCTGAATGCTGATCCTGGCACGCTCGTCAGTTCGTCACCCGAAAAGTAAAAACTTCTTCAACGGCAGTTAACTTCAGGCAGTTGCCTTTGCATCATCATCGGAAAATGACTTCGGTCATTTCATTCTATATCTTCTCAATTATACATGTTCGATGGATACAGCGCACAAGATACCTTGACGTGACATACGGAAAAGTCCGCCGCACCCGAATCTTCTTCAGTTTACCGGCCTGAAAAAATTATGCACGACAGCAAGGACGACATCCATTTGGAGAAACGCTGACGAGGTCTTGTTGCTGTCAACTGCATCATGTAGCACAGCAAAATCAGCCGTTAGAGAACAATGCGCATTCCCCACTCTAGTTAGACCGGCGTAATGTTGTGGGACACGTCACGGTGCATCAAATCGATAAGCAGCAAACTTTTTTATCTGCCAACGGTGCGCCCACTTTCCTTTTGCGTCTTGTTTATCACCAAGGAATGATAGGTGGTCCGTGCTATTGGCCAAGTTGGCCACGAAACGGGAGATGAGAGGCAGGCAAGTTTTGTCCTCTTTATTATTCTGGTCTGGATTGAAAAGCAGAGCAAAGCAAGCTCCGTGAGTGGATAATACTCGTCCCACCTGATGACGAACTTATCTGAACTAACAATACATGTGGTTACTTGGTTTGTAATTGATTGATTCGAATGCAAAGCTGCAAGTATGCACACTACAAACAATATAAAAATGCAGTGCACGTTTATTTTTAGCGTCACAGGGTTCGTGTGCTAACGTAACAGCTATCAACATGGAGTTACTAGCCTAAGCTGAACGTTTTGAGTTCAGCATACGATACAACCCTGGTGGGCGATTGTCTGTCAGTTTCTGTCGATCTCGAACCGCTGGTCGTCTTTGCAAGCCTTTGAAGGTAAGTACGGTTTTTAAAACACACTGACGTGCACAATACTTCTTCCAAAGAAAACGCTCGCAAATCAACTTAATTTGACGTCCCCCAGCGTACCGTGCAAACTGGATCATCATCTTCAGTAACCCAGTTCGTTATTGATCGCCGTTTGACCTTAACGTTCACAACACAAGCAGAGTCTAATTAACCCAGCATTATTTTAGGCTCTCAAACACCGTGAACTGTACGTTAACGCGGTACACGTCAAAACTAAACAGCAGTTTTGCATGGACCACGACCGACAGTGCCGACCCGTCCTTCTTCCTCTTCCAAACGCGCCGGCACACTAGACCGTGCAGTGCACTGACCGGTGCGGCGGTGCCCAACCCAACCCCACGCCATTGACGCCGAGCCGAGACGGAACGGAACTCTTTCTGGGTCCCGACACGGCACAGGAGCATGAGATCGAAAGCGACCGGGAGTCCCCGCTGCATTCGCCAGGACAGCAACGGCCAGCGCGTCCGAACCCGACCGACAGCCTCCTCCTCTCTCCCCCACCCGCACCGCACGCACGCGCGAGCCAAATACACGACCCCGGCGCGCTCGCCTCGCGCACCCGATTCCCCAACCCAAAAAACCGCCGGCCAATCGCGCGTGCGCGCGCCCATCGCAAACTCGCCACCCAACCGCGCTGCAACGCGCCCCCTGCTCTGCTCGCTCTCCCGGCACCCCCGCCCCGCTTCGTTGCCCCCGTCGCTTCGCTTGACGCCGAATCCACCACCACCGCCACCGCATCGTCTCCGCCCCGCACCGCCGGGCGAGCCCGCCTCGGGAACACCAATATTAGAAACTTCCGGTGGTAGGTCGCCCCAGCTTTACCCCACCCAACCCGACCCACGCCTTCTCCCTCCCCCGGCAAAACTGCAGCTGCCCTGCCCTCCACCGCCTCGGCGCCTCTCCCCTTCCCCCTCCCCGCTCTTTCTGTGAGGAGGGAAGCCGGGCGGATGGCGGGGCGACGGGGCTCGCGCACCGGAAGCATGTGCCTGCTCGCGGGGCAGGTGGTGAGGTAGCCCGCCGCGCGCGGTGTTAAATTGCCTGCCTTCTCGCCGCAGTTTAGTGCCGGAGGTGGGATTTTGTTGCTGGGCATGGGTTCCAGTCTCAAGTACCGCGCGGGGTTGTGCCTGATTGCCGCCGTCGTGCTCATATGGGTCATCTCCGCCGAGGTCACGCAGGTACGGACTTCTTCCCGTGTTCTTTGTTTACTCGCTTGTTAATTCCCTGGGTCCGTAGATCTTGGCTGCGAGATGCCTGTTTGGTAATTTGAGTAGGTACTGTTCCGCAACTAGATTTTTATTAGTGATTGAAAATTGCTTTAGGGGAATGTTATGTGTCAGGCCTCGTTCTGAGTCGAGTCCTGTGCTTGTTCGTTTCCTTGATTATAATAAAAGAAAACTCAGTGCATGTATCCCTTTAAATTTGGAGCAAGTGGTTACAAATTGCATGTTGATTCTCGGCAAATCGTCATTTTCAATATGCCTATCAGAAAACAACACAGTTTGTTTATTCCGTCACGAGTCTTCACTGCTTAGCTTGCATTCTTCAGGTAAGTTATATGTCAGATCCTAAGCCACTTGAGGTGGTTGTGACAGCTTGGGCCACTAATGTCTAGCTGATTGGAGGTGGTTGTGATATTACTGATCACCTGCAATGCATCATTAAGTATTAGATGGGGAGCCTTACTTGCTTTAGATTTCCTTTCTTTTCACTTTGTTGTTCTTTTAAATCATATTCTCAAAGTCATAGTGGGCTTGATGTTTACAGTTCCAAGGGCATTGCATAACATTTTTTTTCTGGTTCTTAATTTCTTTTGGGTCTCTATGGAGTTCCAGTAAAATTCATCTTGTGACCTGTACTTTTCATTTTGGCATCTGAACTCAATTTCTTTTGCAGGGTATATTCACAAAGTACAGGCATCCGTTTGCAATTACTTACTTGGGGGCCTCCCTTATGGTCATATACCTACCTGTGTCATTTTTAAAAGATTTTATGTGCAATTTGATGAGAAGGCCTTCTGGAAGCACTAAAGCTTCAAAAGTTGCATGCAAGTCTTCCTTTGGAGGTAGTGCCCCACTGAAGAATGGAGAAATTCAGAAGATGTTGGAAATGGAGTCACAGAAAACACTAGTGATAAATTACACTGATGTGGAAGTTCCCATAGTGGAAGAAGCAAAACCACTTATATGTGGGATCACCGAAATTAATGATGGTGTTTTGAAGCAGCAGGAGCTTTCCACTAAGGAGATTGCAACTTATGGCTTGTATCTTTGTCCCTTATGGTTTGTGACAGAGGTAATTTTCTGTGCTTTTGCATGTTATTAGTACTTTGTAATATTAGGGGTCACAAGACAGGCACATGAACAACTGTAGCCATATTGTTTCCTATATTTCAATCATACGAGAAGTACTTTTGGTAAAGGTCACTCATTTTCTCTTACGCTGAATGAATGCAGTATTTATCAAATGCAGCACTTGCAAGAACTAGTGTTGCCAGTACAACTGTACTGTCTTCAACTTCGGGACTCTTCACTCTTTTCATCGGTGTATTACTTGGCCAAGATTCCATAAATGCTGCAAAAGTTATTGCTGTATTCATTAGCATGGCTGGTGTGGTAATGACAACTATGGGCCAGACTTGGGCATCTGATGAATCAGATGTAGGCAATTCTGGGTGAGTGATTTTCTTACTATGATTATCACAATTGCTCATGTGTATATGATGTTATAACTGTCTTTGTACTTAACTACTGTGCTTTTAACTTGCTTACTATTGGTTGCCTGCCACTGAGTTTTGGTCAAAAGAAGCTTAATATCATTGTGTTCCCTTTCCCTTGGACTTAGTATTGAGTTGGTTCTCCACAACCGACTTGGTTTCGGGTCAAAAGCAGTTTGAAATCGTCGTGTTTCATTTAGATGTGCCCATTGCATGAAAGTGATTATCATGATTCAAAAACAGTTCGGGGGAACTGCATTTCCTTGTTGCTGACATGTGCATTTTTCAAATGCAGGGCCACACAAAGGACTCTTTTGGGTGATATGTTTGGTCTTATGTCAGCTATTGCGTATGGGTTATTTACTGGTGGGCTGTTTACTTCTCTGCTTTGTGTGTAGTTGTTGTTGTTGTTTCTGAATTAACACTTATTTGTTTCGATTTTGTTACAGTGCTTCTCAAAAAGTTTTGTGGAGAGGAAGGAGAAAAAGTTGATGTCCAAAAGCTGTTTGGATATCTGGGACTTTTTACTCTTATTGCTCTCTGGTGGCTTGGTAATATTCTTGTATCCAAATTAATAATTGAAGCCTGGATTTGTTAAATATGCTAAACTTTGTATTTTTTAATTTTAGTTTGGCCATTAACCGCACTAGGCATCGAGCCAAAGTTTTCAATGCCCCACTCAGCTAGTGTGGATGAAGTGGTGGTCGCAAATAGCCTGATCGGGAGTGTATTATCAGACTACTTCTGGTATGTATTAGAAGAAGAGTTATACCTTTTTATATTATTGGAATTTTTTGTTAATTGTGATAGTGAATCTTGTGTGTCAGGGCTCTTTCTGTTGTTTGGACAACTCCCTTGGTGGCTACTTTAGGCATGTCTCTCACAATTCCAATAGCAATGGCTGCTGATATGATCATTCATGGTCGCCACTATTCCACGGTCTACATACTTGGTTCTGTCCAGGTACGAATGCCATGCAACTGGCTCAGTTATATTTTTAACTTTATACCACTTTAACCTAATTTTCCGTTTTATGAAAATGGCACATAACGTGTTTTGCTATTGACATCACATGTTCAATTCTGTGTGCCTCTTAACAATTCCAGCTCCTGCCGTATGCATTTGTCAGTTGATTTACCCTTTGTGTTTCTTTCTCTTTCTCAGGTATTTTCCGGCTTTGTTATAGCAAACCTTGCAGATCGGTTTTCACGTTCTCTAGGGCTATAGTGTCATGAATTTGAACGGGGAGTGTACATCTGGAAGTTCAAAGTTTGGGTTGGTTTAGACAATACTCCAGAAAACTCTGGTCTTTAGTTTCACGCGGGCAGGGAAATGCCAGTAGTTCCCTTTGCCCCTTTACACATATAGGAATGATGAATTTTGCCGTGATGGATAGTAGCATCGAGCAGATGGAAACGATACAGTTTATCCTGTAGCAACCTTTGCAATTGTAAATTCTCACTACAAAATGCTTGTCAATGTAAACTACGGTGGGTCTTGGCCATGTCAAAGACTTGCTTGCTTGTACTTTTCCTTGCTTCCTTGCGGGTTCATCCTTGTGCAAATTTACTTGCATATTCAAGCTGTGCACTTGTACGAAGGAGAAAATCGGACTAAATTGTTGGAGGTCAAGGATGAAATATATATAAAAAATGGAATTAAAGTTGTCCAAAAATGAATTAACAATTCGGACAAAGTGTCCTGTACAGCACAACAATGTTAACGCAACCGAGAAGAATTAGCAGCTCAGAACGAAGAAAGTGAAAATTGGAAATGACTTGGCACAAGAAAAGTCAAAGTCAAAGAAGACGAAGCGTAGAAGCTCCACGATACAGATCAAAGTCAACTCCTCCCTTGTTCGACGCGATAGACAGCAAAGGAGGCGGTCTGATCGGGGTCGCGCAACAGCGGCCGGACGACCCTGTCGACCTCGGCCACGTCGAAGCCGTGCTCCCGAAGCACGTCCACGCACTCCCGCACGCCGTCCCGCACCTCGCTCGCCGCCCACCCGACCGTGACGCCGTCCCGCCACAGCCCGCGCAGCGTGGCCGCCATCGCCGGCATGTCCTCCGGGTCGTAGAACACGTCCGACATGAGCACCACGTCCACCTCGTGCTGCTCCTGCTCGAGCTGATCACCCCACCGGAGCTCGCGCACGTCGGCCTGCGTGAGCCCGTTGGCCTCCGCGTTGGCCCTGAGGCCCGGGAGCAGCGGCGCCACGTCCGTGAGCACGCAGCGCGCGGCGCCGAGGCAGGCCACGGCCGCGATGCCCGGGAGGCCCGTGGCGCCGGCGCCGAGCTCCAGCACGGTGGCGCCGCGGAGCCGGGCGGTGGCGGGGGACGAGGCGGCGAGGTGGGAGGCGAGCACGAGGGCCGAGTCCCAGAGCCACGAGCCCGTGAGCGCGCGGCCCGTGGCCGGGTCGTGCGTGCCGTCGCGCTCCACCACTGCCAGGGCGTGCCCGGCCACGACGACGTGCATCACGTCGTCGTCCATTTTCCGTTCTCATCTAGCTAGCTGCTCGAATTGGTTTAATTCCGCCGGCCGCGTTGCTCATATGCTGTTGGCCCGTCTCCGATCCCAATAAGAGGAACCATGGCAGGTAGGCAGCGGTCGAGGTGCTACCTGCAAGGCTGCAACGTGATTTGTTTTCTTGCCAATTTGGTAGCATAGTTTTATATATAATGTTCGACCAACCGAACATATTCGTTAACTTTGGGGATGATGGTTACTCTGGAATGTTCGGAACACTATATCTAATAATAATGGTGGTGTTTGGATCACCAGGACTGAACTTTATCACTTATGCCAAATAGAACTAAACAAAAGCTATTTGTTGATCTAATTGAACAAATAGTGGCTAATTCCTGGTTTACCCAACATTAGCACACTAGAGGTTAACCTTTTACCCCCCCCCCCCCCCCCCCCCCCCTCCTGCTGTTTTAAGCCAATCCAAACACCCCTGAACTTGTTTGGAAGATGTGTTCGTCCAACATATTTTCAACTTTCAACATGGTGCTTCCAGCAAAAGAAAACATGGCATAATAAACAAGTTTAAACTCCTAGCGCCCAAGATGGTCTGCAACTCGAGATAAGAGTACATCACATCACACCGAACCAAATTCAAAGATGCACTGCAACTAACAAGACCATATTAACTTATCCTTATTTATTCAAGCTTCGAGGGAAGAGCAGGGCACAGGCCGAAGAGTGGTATGTTAGATAATCTTGTTGATTTGCATTATTAGGAGCATGTTTAGTTTTGTGCATGTGTCAGTTTGTAATAGGCTAAATGGTAGATGAGTACGTGCTACATGGCGTAGAGGCCGGATCGACAGTGAGTAGAGGTCAGATCGGCAGCCAGGAGGTGAGTGCACGTTTGTGCCATTTGAGCTGGTTTCTGGATGTGCTTGCGGCCATGCGTTTGGCCAAGTCGTGGAGCATATCCAGGAGAGGGAAACGGTCCGCCCAAGTTGTTTGTTGAGGCATGCAGATGTGCGTGGCCTATACTCCCGGTCCCGGAGATGGGCGAGTCAAGCGGTGGAAGATGTGGCACCGCGTGAGTTTAGTTGCATTAGTTCAGGCATTACCTGGTCATGCGTCCGGCTCTTGCGGCAAGTTGTGCACGTCGTGAGGATTGGCCGTCAAGTTGATCAGTTAGTGTGTGTGTTTAAATACCAGTCCATGTATTCAGTTTAGACTAAGTTGAACAAGAGAAAAGGCATAGGTGTGTGTTGCCGAAAGGTCTCTGTGTGTTCCTCTTCGCGTTGTCCACCAGTTAGCTTTCTTCTTCCTTTTGCATCTAGCCTGTGCGTGTGTGTTCTTGGGTATCTCCAACATGGTATACTTAACACTTCATATCTCGTCAAGCTGCTGGTCCTGCTGCTCCTGATCGCCTCCGTTCGTCCCGCCACGCCGTTTACGCTGCTGCCGGGACGCGGGCGCTGTCGACGAGGAGGCACCGCTCATCCCGCGTCACCGCCTTGGCCTCCGTCCTGCTGCACCTGATCGCCTCCGCTCCGCCCGCCACGCCGTTTACTACGCCGCAGCCGCGGCGCGGGCGCTGTTGGCAACGCGGGGCCTCTCCTCCAGCCGTCTCCACCGTCGCCGCCGTCCCCGCCTCTCCTGCCGTCCACGCTGGGCCCGCCGTCCCCGCCACGCCCGCCGGCGCCGCCCTGTTGGCCCGGTCCGCCTTGGCCTCCGTCGCCGCCGCGGCCTCCACTGCCTCCAGGGCCGCCGTCGCCGCCACGGCCGCCGTCACCGCCGCGACCGCCGAGCCCTCCGGCCCCGCCTGTGCCGCCGTTGCCGCCGCGGCCTGGCCTCCACTGCCTCCAGGGCCGCCGTCGCCGCCGCGACCACCACCGAGCCCTCCGGCCCCGCCTGTGCCGCCGTGAGGGCCGATCGCGCGCCCGCCGCGTCCTCCTCGCCCGCCGCGCTGGCCCGGTTGGCCTGGCTCGCCCGGCTGGCCGGGCTCGCCCGGTTGTCCTCCCGTTCCGCCTCGTCCTCCCCTGCCACCGCGTCCTCCTCTGCCGCGTCGCCCTGCCGATTGGCCGATGTTGTCCGCCATTGGTGGTGGGCGGGGCTAGATGCCGGCGCAGAGGCAGAGAGGAGGGGAAACCTAGGCCGCCGCCGCCGCCGCCATCGCCATGAAGAAGAACGGGGAACGCATATATATGGACGAAGTAATCATCCCGCGACGGATCGCGGATTCCATTAATTAATTTTGCAACCCTTGATTTCGTTCCGTTTTCGGTTCCAACATTCCCCAGCGCGTCCCGTAACATCCGCTCTTGCCATAATGTGAGCGCCAAGAATGATCTCTCTCCTCGCCGCCCATGGGACGCCCTATGCCTACCGCGCGCTATCTGTAGCCTCCATGCAGCGCGGCCCACGGCCCACTAATGGGCGCCAGAGTGCAACCTAGCTTTCTGATTTTCAACGCGCGGGAGCAGGCAGCACGTGCGTTGCGTGCGTGCGGGCGGCAAGCAAACAACAAATGCGGTACAACAGCTCATTTTTTTTTTCTTGTACTACAACAGCTCGTGATTTTTCTGTGTTGCATACAATCAGTTGTGATAGCAGATCTTTCAGCAGATGAAAACAGTTTGTTTTAACAATGGAAAACAATTGTTCTATCACTTGAAACAATTGTTCCATCACTTGAAAACATTTGTTCTAGCAATGGAGAACAATTGTTCCAACAATAAAAAATAATTGTTCTATCACTTAAAACAATTGTTCCATCACTTGAGAACATTTGTTCTAGCAATATAGGAAAAAAATTTAATTTAAAAAATTTAAAAAATATATCTATGTGGGATCTTGTTTTGTTGCATTAATTGTAAGGATCATCATGGTTCAAACAGATTCAAAAACGGAGTTACGGTTTGTAAGAAAAATCGATTTGAAATTTCCATACAAACATTTCTTCCGCCCAGCCAGTACCAAAACGACACGTGTCGCATGCACCCTCCTCAGCCAAGTCACGCGCGCTCCGCTCAGGCCCCCCGCATGCTACAATCTGACCGTTGTTCTTTGTTTCGCACCAATCTTAAAGCGCGCTACCCGATGCTTCCGGTTAACGCGCGCTTTTTATAGGGTTTCCGGCCGCCCATGGGTGGGGTGGCGCGCTTCAAGTCTTGAATTTTTTGTTGGGCTGTTGTTAGGCCTGAAAGGGAAGTCTAGTGTTCGACGGCCCAATTCAGAATGCTATGTTGCTTAGTTCGGGTCTGATGCCCCGTGTTCCACGGCCCAATTCAGAATGCTATCTTGCTCGGTTTGCATTTTTGTCAGTCAGGCGGCAGGATTCATGCGTCATTGCGTTGGCTTGGCTTCGGCCATGCAGCACAACGACCTTGCTCACTTTTGCAAGGACTACGTTCTTCTGACGAAAAGTAAAGCGGCTTCCGTTCCTCTGTTTTGTTATTGTTTTCCTATGTACTACATTCGTATATTGCCAGCCTCTCTTTTTCTTTTGGGACAATTGTACCATTGCCCCTGCTTTGGGACCTAAATGGCTGTATGCCCCTGCTTTGGGATTGTTTGCACCATTGCCCCTGAAATTTGAAATTGAAGGTTCCGTCTGCCCTCGTTTTGCCAGTCTGTCAGGGACCATCCATCTTTGCGTATTAAAAAAAACAAAAATTGTTGGATAAATCAACCATGGTCAGCAAAAGACAGAAATGCCCTTTACTCTCCTGCATACACCTGTTCGCTTTCCTCACAGGTCGGGGCTGCCTTTCTTCGTTGCTTCGAACCCTAGCCTGAACTCTGGTGACGGCGGTGGCGCAAGGGAGCAGGCAGAGAAGGGGGCAGAGGAGCAGGCGCAAGGGGGCAACAGAGAAGGAGGCGGGGGCGGCCATGCAAGGACACGGAGCCGGGTGATGTTGCCGCTTCTTCGTGTGGACGGCGCCATGGATCTGAGCACAAATCCAAGGTATGGGGAGATTCGATTTGTACTTTCTGGCTTGTTTTGTGGTGGATTTGGTTAGAGGCGCATTGATTTAGGCCTCGTTTGGGACAAGGGATTTTCAAAGGAAATTTTGTAGGAAACGATTCCTCAGGAAAGGAACCGTATAAGACCGTATAGACGCATTTGGAACGAAGGAACGACTGCTTCCGTTCCAGAGGAAAGGAATCTGTCGATGTGCAAAACACAGGAAATAAAACATCCAGTCCAAACCAAGGGAAATCTTTGGTCACTCCCTTCTCCCACCTCTACCATCTCCGGTGCTTGCTCTGTAGCCTTTGGGCAAAGGTTTTTAGTGCTAACCAGTTTGAGGGAGGTGCAGATATCTCTCAAATAAGCATCAATTTGTCGAATTTGACACTAGATCCTGTAGGATCTCTCAATCCTCAGTCCATTTTGCTATTCTTCAAGAGTTGTTGCTGCTTAGGGCATGGGAGGCTAGAGCTCCAAATAGCAACAATGGCGTCCAACTCTATTTCCATTTTGCTCTGTGTGTACGACGGAAGGAAGAAGAAGATTGTTCCACTTACATGTGGGCCTTGCAATAGCTTTGGTTAAATTGCTACGCTCACACAGTTTGGCTATGACTATGAGTAAATTTGCACAATTTTTAATTTGCAATTTTTACATACATACATAATTCACTTCTCCTTGTTCTATAATTTATCTTTTATGTATCTAAAATTTAGTTGTTACAGGCCCTTAGCTTACTAGAATCGTTTTCCTTGCGTTCCTAGGCCATCCCATAGCACATACAAAATAGTTGTTACAGTCCGGAAATTCTTTAGCTGTCCAGATGGAAAGCCGAAGAAGTATTGCAGCATTAAGCCATTTTCTTTGTATGTGGAGAAGTCTACGTACTCACTGGTCAAGCTAGTAGATTGCATTGGGGAAAAAGTGTTGTGGGGTTCAAAGCAGTATGTTAGCTTGTGGCGTTCGTTGCCGGATGCCTATGTCGAAATTCGTACTGATGAGCATCTCTTGGAATGGCTTGATATGCACAAAGAGTCAGGAGTTGTCCACATCACTGCACAGATAAATGATATATCTGGACCTATAGAACAGATTTCTCCAACCAAAAGGAGGTGCCATCCTTCTGTGAGGAATAATCCAAATCCAGATCCTCCATGCACTCCCGCTTTAGGTGCAGATCCTCCATGCTTAGCTACTCAACCTACTAAATCCCCAGATGAGGCAGCGAACACAAAACAGATTGTTCAGAGTACCGAGAAAGCTACAAAGGCCAAGAAATCATCTCGTGCTGATGAGGAACCCGTGGGAGTGGACGATGAGGGCACATACTCTGCTGCTGAATCACTTGAAGTGTCAAGTGATAGCAGCTATGATTCTGACGCTGCTGCATCTTCTGACTCTAATTCAGATGGTGACTCTAACTATGATGGTGATGAAGTAGCACTAGATGATGACGATGATTCAGAACCTGTCTTTTGCTATGATATTGATGAACCCTGTGTTGATGAAGGTGTGATATACCCAGATGTGAACTCAGTGAAGGCTGCATTAACACATCATGCAATCATCACTGATTATGCTTTCAAAACTATCAAGAAAGACAACAACAGATACAGAGCCAAGTGCAAGAAAGCAGACACGGGTTGCAAGTGGACATTTTTTGCATCTACCAGCAAGAAATTCTATGGTTGTAAGGCAAGTATTTTATTAATGTTGTTATGCTCCTTTGTTACGGTACGTAAAATGTTTATTTTTATTACAACATAACTAATCTTGTACTACGTTCTTGCAGATTAAGAAGAACAGGCCTCGACATAATTGCAGCTCAATAAATAGGTGTGGGCATACAATGGCTACAAGTACTTGGGTTGCAGAAAGGGTATATGATTGGTTAAAAGAGAAGCCAACAATGGGTCCAAAAGAGCTACAAGTGGAGTTACAGAAGAAGTACAAATTTGAAGTTTCGTATACCAAGGCAGTCAAGGGCAGAGACAAGGCACTAGAGAAGATATATGGCAAGTGGGAGGAAAGTTATGACATGGTTCCCACTTTTAGAGCCGAGCTTCTAAAAGCTATGCCTGGAAGCATTGTTGAGATGGAGACTGAAGAATTCAAAGGGGATATTTGCTTCAAGAGATTCTTTGTTGCAATGAAGCCATGCATTGATGGATTCTTACAAGGCTGCAGGCCATATATAGCCATGGATTCAACTCACTTGACAGGAAAAGCAAGAGGGCAATTGGCAGCGGCAGTAGCAATAGATGGTCATAACTGGCTTTTTCCGGTTGCATTTGGTGTCATTGAGGCAGAGACCAAAGAAAGCTGGGTGTGGTTTATCGCACACTTGAAGAAAGCTATTGGCACTCCCAACGGATTAGTGATAAGTACTGATGCAGGAAAGGGGCTTGAGGAGGCGGTGGGCATAGTATATCCTGGAGCTGAGCATAGAGAATGCATGAGGCACCTTTGGAAGAACTTCAAAAAGAAGTACCATGGACCATTGTTTGGGCAAAACATGTGGCCGGCTGCTAAAAGTTATACACTTGACAAGTATAACTACCATATGGACAAGATACAGCAGAAAAGTCCTGAATCAATTAAGTGGCTCAATACAAACCATAAATTCCTATGGAGCCGGAGCAAGTTCTCTGAAGAATGCAAAGTAGACTACATCAATAACAATCTGTCAGAATCATTCAATAAATGGATAATGAAGACCAAAGAGTTACAGATTGTTGATATGTTTGATAGGATCCGAGAAATGATTGTAACCAAGTTTGATTTGAGACGCCGGATTGGGGATCAGATGGAGGGTAGAATCATCCCGTCTATTGTCAAAGAGCTTAATGAGAGGTCCAAGAACATGACTGGATATGAGGTCACAAGGCATAATGATGTTGAAGCTGAAGTTTCTTTTGTGAACAAGGGAGGGCAAGTAATCAGACATGGTGTGAACCTGCAGATGTTGACATGCACTTGTAGGGCCTGGCAAGTGTGTGGTAAGCCTTGTGACCATGCACTAGCTTTTATTGGCTATATAAGAGAAGCTGATATGAATGATTACATACACGAGTACTTCTCCGTTGAGCGATTCAAAAAGGCATATGCTGGTCACTTCCCTCCGATGACGTTCAAGCACCAGTGGACAAAGGTTGATATTGGATACACCATTAAGAAGCCCAAGCTGAGGAGGAAACCTGGACGGCCAAGGAAACAGAGGATCAAGGGATCAGAAGAGGGCGGAAGCACTAGCAAGAGGAAGAAGTGCACAGATTGCAATGAAATGGGACACACAGCAAAATATTGTCAAGGTGGTCCGACGGCTAAACAACAAAAAAAGAGAAAGCACTCATCTACCCAGCCAGAAGAAGCAAGCAATGATGCAAGTACCGAACAAAGTCCAGCACCACCTACTAGTTCTACCACTAATTCAACTCAGTGAGTGCTGTTTACAGTTTGTTATTTAATTCATAACTATGGTATATACTTATGTTTCTTTACTTATTGCAGGGCAAGTGAACTAGCAGGAATGCCAACATCTGGGAGGGGCAGAGGGAGGGGAAGAGGTCGAGGAAGAGGCACAGGAGGGCTTGCATATTGGTTTGGCGCATGATGGCTTTCAGTGTTGCTTTTGCTGGACGTGTGATGTTTCATGGCGTTTAAGAAGTATTATTTTGTCAGGCGACATGTAATAGCAAACTGAGATGCAAACTATGTTGTCTGTTCATGTACTCTTTGATGTAACAGCAAACTGAGATGTTGTAGTAGTAGTACTGGTCTGTGCGTAAGGCAATGCAAACTAGGATGCTGAAGTAGTAGTATTCGTGAGACAATTCTGATGGTTTAAGTACCATATTATGTGTGTTCAGATTGCAGTCCATGAAGCTATTTTCCTCTCATTTTCTGGTCATGCAAAGCTTGAGTGTTGCGCTCAGACATGCAAAACTTTCTCTTTTTTTCCTAGACAAAAATTCTGATAGTTTAAGTATGTAAAATATTGCATTTTACAGCCAGCCAGTCCTTAAAAAAAAAATAGCGGCAAAGTCAACTCTGCTTGGCGCCAATGATTCCTGTACAGAACAGGTCCATTCTTGCAATTATCGAGTAAGGGCATGATGGTACTTTTATTGTTCAACATCTCTGATTTCACTCCGTTAACTGATCGTTACAAAATAGGGGCAACTTCATGGCTTAAATTCAAAAAACAGGGGCACCTGTATAAAGTGCAATATTACGAGGGCAAATCGACCATTGGGAGCCAGAGTAAGGGCACTGGGGCTAAAAACCCTTTTCTTTTCCCCCGTTTGAGATTTTGGTACCTAGCTCAATCATCAGTTCATCGCACTTCATCAGTCTAGATCGCTGCTGCTGATAGCAACTTGGAAGACGGGGTAGTGTGTGCTCGATCTGACGTCGTCGCCCGGCCGGGGAAGAAGTAGCTAGTCGTGCTCCGATGGACTGCTCCTTGCCTCCTTCTAATCAATCAACAACAGGCAGAAACTTCCAACTGTGTTAACCTTTAACTGCTACTAACAGATCATCAGATTCTCCCATTCGCCACATAACAAGTCGCAGTAGCAATTACTAGGAAGGGCACATACAGATAGATAGCTTGACTGACTCAGCAACAGCTGATAAACTGAGAGGTCGTAATTGAACAAAGCCAGCAGTAGTTGACCACGCGACAGTGAGCGAGCCACAGACCTCGCAAAACACAACGACACTGCCTGAAAACGTCATGAGGTACTACTACAGGCAATGGCACGTTGGTTGGCTCCACGCATGGACGCATCCGCGGCACGGCCGACACCGGTGGAGCAAGCCAAAGATCGCTGGTTCCATCGATCAGCTGGTCAGCTCAGCTGCTGCCGTGCCGGATGGTGAGAGACACGAGCACGGCCCGTAAGCAAGCAAAGGCCTCCCGTGAACTATGGACGTTACGTGACAACTGGACCACGGGCCCCGTTCGACGTGACGTGGCCATGCAGCGGACAACGTACCTGACAGGTCAGCGCGATCAGCTCGCGGAACACGGGACAGCGGCGCCTGCCCGGAGGGAGCGCGCCAACTGGCGACACGGCACGAGCTCGCGCCTGGGGACGAGAGGTCTCGCGTCCGACGCGGCGCAGCGGATCCTCCTCACGCCAAGCAACACCTTCCTCTTTCCCTCACGCAAACACACAGCCTGCTTTTTTCTCTGACCCGTCCCCGGCCCCGGCCGGGATCCTCTGCGCTGCGCGTATGCATGCGCGTCACCATCCGTTACGTACCACGCATTGACGTGAAGCGAAGGCGATTACGCTACGCATTGACGTTCTCTTTTTTCGGAGACTAATTAGTGGTCATCCGCGAACGAAGGCCACTTCTTCGTACAGTACCTGATGAGCACATCAGTTAAGCTAAGCATCCTGGCCTCCGGGGAGCTCCGGCTCTCGCCACCACTGTACTGCGCTACTGCTCTCTCTAGGTCATGTAGGTCTGTCGGCATCTATCTGCGTGTTGTACTGTACCTGAAGGAAGAGTGAAGTCTGGGAAGAGAGAGGAAGACGAGACACCATTATACTGAGCGAGCCGGGCCCTCGGCACCGTGTTGGTACGAGCTATGCATGGGCCAGTGAAAGAACCGGCCGGAAAAGATGCATCATGCATGTACACAAGCTGCCGGGTCGCCGATCGTATAGAAGCGTGACATGTACACGGCAATAAAGCGGAGCCAAGGTTTTTGAGGCAGCGAAAAGACCTCCTGCCACGATATATGCATCCGTCCGTCGTCGATCCCTTTGGCTTTAATGCAGCCTTTCTGTCCCTTAAAAAACTACTCCCACCTCTCCCTCACGCCTTCATTCTCCACATCCTCCTCGTGCTCCTTGCTTCGCTTGCTTCCTTGTTTAGGTAGCTAGTAGCTAGCTCATGGCGTCGTCACGGTCGCCGAAGCCGAAGGTCGTGAGGGAAACGGCGGCGAGCTGCGCGGACGCGAACACCACGTTCGTGCAGGCCGACCCGGCCACGTTCCGCGCGCTCGTGCAGAAGCTCACCGGAGCGCCGCCGGACGAGAAACAGCAGCAGGCGGTGACCGTGGCGCAAGCGCCGCCGGCGCCGACGATGAGGCGGCCGAAGCTGCAGGAGCGGCGGCGCGCGGCGCCGGCAAGGCTGGAGCTCGCGCGGCAGCCGCAGTCCTTCTACTACTACCACCACCACCACCACCTCAGCATGCACTCGCCGGTGTCGCCCATGGACGCTTACGTCCTGGCCGCTGCCTCGCCGTCGTCGTCGCTGTCGCCGTCGCCGCGCGGGGTGGTGATGATCAGCAAGGAGGAGGAGGAGCGGGAGGAGAAGGCCATCGCGTCCAAGGCCTTCTACCTGCACTCGTCGCCGAGGGACAACGGCGAGCGGCCCAAGCTGCTGCCGCTGTTCCCCGTCCACTCCCCGAGGAGCTCCTCCTTCGCCTCCTAGCTAATTAATCAAGCACTCGCCACTGCCTGTGTCGTCGCCTGATCAACAATGAGTTCCGGCGACTGCCACTCTGCGTGCCAGAAATTAATGTCTCCGTATCGCCTACTTAATTGCATTGCAACTAGATGACCCATCCATCCATGAATGCAACTCGATCTTGTTAGAATAACTAGGTTCTGAGATTTCTAGCTAATCCTCTGCTAGCTTAGGTTTCTGATGTCTAATTCGCTGCTCCTACTACATCTTATCTTAATTAATCTAATTTATCATGCTAGCCTTTCTTTGTTTGTGGCTTTGTGACCGTGTGGGTTCCTGTGGAAGTTTCAACACATGCTGGAATCGTGAGCAGCGGTTTCTTATGCTTTGTTTTGCATGCATGATCTTGTCATGTAGTAAGTCAACTTCTGGTCCTTCTGGAAGGAAGCCTATCAAAGTATTGTTTGCCCCAAAAGTTCATATGCTTTGCAAAGCAAGTTTGTTTGAAGTTTCTAACGAATCTCTCGGACATGATCTTTTGTGATCACGCTTTGGTCGCATAGTTAGATAGGATCGCAGGAATCGGATGCCAACGTAGTACGTAAGTTTATTCCTCCCCCTAGGACGACTGGATGAGGCAAAATCCTTTCTTTTCTTTGTGGGACATTTGCACGAACCTTGTAGTAGTCGCTAGCGTGTGGGGGCCCAGCAAATTATCGAGTGGAATATATATCTGCGTGGAAGCCCCAGAAGACAAAGCAGTCACGGACTCACGGGCGCCATGCCGCCGGCCGGGCCTGCTCATGGTTCACATGAACTGCGTCGGAAACATCATGGTTCCGGCAAAATTTCCTTGCGAATGAATCCATCCCCCGCCCAAATCGTTCCAACCCCACCCCTTCAGAATCGAACACTCGTTTCGCATGAGCGCGACCCCAGTTCGCATAAATGAGATGCTGCCCACACGCGCGTGCGCCAGCACATCAGACAAGCAAATTCGATGCCGAGAAGCCTGCAATAACTACACTTGGATTGCTCGCCGTCGCCACGGTTTCATGGAGGAACAAGAACCAGTAGCACGAGAGCATATGGCTAGCTTCGCAAGGAAGACGATGCCTTTCAACCGGATTCCCGTGACCAGCTTCTTTACTCACCAAGAAGACTTCAGGGGTGTGACTTGTGAGCATGCTCTTGCACGCCGGTCTCTAACCGACCGACACTGATCGACCTGGCGCCGAGTAAATGGACTCGTAATAATGAATTATAAAAAGCGAATTCAGCGCAGGGCAGCATCAGCAATTCAGCGCAGCGTGCCATGCATACGCATGTCATGAACAGGCGAGAGCCAGGGACGCAGAATTCAGAAGCGAGAGAGACGCATAGGAGGATGGCAAGCAAAGGCACGGGGTATCAATGCTGTGGCGCGGCAGGCATGGAAGGAGGCGTGCATGGCATGGGCTAGGCATTGGTCGGCTGGTGAATGCTGGGTTGACCTCGTAAGGAGAGTTAAGGCATGGTGCAGGGTGAGCATGTACGTAGGGTGGCCACTGGCTACTGCCGCAGCTGCTTGCTGTGACAGCTTAACTGTAAACGAGTTCAGGCCTGGGCTCAGTGTGGTCCGGCCTGCAGTGCAGCGGCTTTAACTGTGGAAAGGTGTTGCCGGCATGGTGTCCTGAATTCTGGATACGGAATCCAATGACCAAACCACACCGAGTTGATCTCAAATTTAAGCGGGAAATTGTTCTGGAAAAAACTGCTGCAAAGAAGCATGAATAGGACGTGCCTTGAACACAAACAAAATGATGGCATTTGAAGTGTTGAACACAATAATGCCGATAAAAACATGGTGTAAGCTTCGAAGCTATGGACTCCCAGCAATAAAAGGCAGCTGTACAGTTTTCCTCTAACGGATTCAGTTTGCTGTGCACCACGCCGCTACGCTACTGGCTACTCCTACTCAACAGCTTAACTGTCAACCAGTCCACGCCTGGTCTCAGCAGTCCACGCCTGGTCTCAGTGATCTGGTCGGCAACTACAACAGCTTAGCTGTCGAAGTGCCGCAGAAACTCTAATAAGGCATTCAATGATCACACTGACCTCATTTCAGTTTAAGCAAATAAAAAAAGGGTAATAAAGTATGTGCATACAGGAATAAACCCCTGAGCTATTGCCTCCCAGCAATGTCATTCAGTTCGGTGCGTTCTCGACAGCATTTGCAGTCGCAAAATCCACATGACAACTTGACAGGCAAATCCCAGTGATAAATCCCATCTTAAATCTTTGATGGATCACTAAACTTCTGATATTCTATTTTTCTTGAACTGATTCTGACATATTCTATTGTTCTGTCATAAATAAGTTACAGAGCCACCATTTTATTAAGCACTACAGCTATCCCAACTTACAAATGATTTATTACAAAAGATATTCCTGAAACTTTTGTACAGTTTGACAACGGCTCGCTCATTTGGATAGGGCAAAACTCTGCTACCAACAGTCTACGCAAAGCAGAAGGGTACCATCACCCAGAATATTGTAGATCTTGTACAAAATATGCAATAACCTTAACTGACAGAAGTGCAAATAGACTGCTGAGAATAGAGACCATTTATGGGGTTCATGAATGGCTGTTGCCGCCTTCTTCGTTTCGAAACCACTGTAAAACCCTCCGTATCTTTCTCACCTTTAGGTGTCTCGGTGGCTTTCCGTTGTTTGTCAAAGTCTTTGCGATCTGAGGCATTCTTGCTTAAGTTGCTGCTCTGATCAACGCTAGCATCATCTGACCCACTTGGCTTTCTGGCCAATTCAGCTCCAGTGGAGCCTAAACTATCGTGCACTGATTTCACGATGAAACTGAGCAAAATTTGCCTCGCAAGTTCAGTTTTGTATGAATTTCGTATGGCATCTTTCCCTCTATTTTCCTTTCCTTTACTTGAAATGACTTTCTCAACTTGACCTGACTCCTCAGCAAGCATTTCAGCTTTTACTTGATCTGCGATCAGCTGAGCAGAATCATCAGTCACAGGATTAGCTTGGATAGATTCTCCGTTAGCTGCATCAGGTTGTTGCAGGGTTTTTCCAGGCACAAATTCAGCAGCATGGGGATTCATGGTTGTAGGGGAGTTGTTACCCCTTAGAATAGTGCTCTGGCTGTGTGTAGTGTAACCTTGTTTCCTTTGGAAGGCATGACCGGTACGATAGTACAAGGTGGACCGAGGACCACGAGGCACCCTAGTATCAATGGCCTGAGGGAGAATCTCCATTGCTTGGCTTGGTAGTGGCTGAAGAACAGCACTAGCATCATATATTGCCACTGTGCTGTAAGGATGTGACATCGATACGAGTGATCCAGGATTAAATGGAGGTGCTGAAGCTGAAAGTTTGCTTCCAGATGTTTTCTTAGGAGCTGATGGGCTTTCATCGCTGTTGCTGTCAGGAGCTGTTTCCACATGACTAACTCCATCTGAACTAGAAGGAACCTCTTTGCTGCTGTCATCACTCGGTTTTTCATTGTCCTTTTCTGTGAAGCTTCTATCTTCTTCTCCGGGTGACTGTGTTAGATCAGTATCGTGTCCGTTATCCTTGTCCTTTGCTTCCTTCTGTTCCAAAATTGGTTTCAAGACACTGCCAGGGGGTGAAACAGCCACATCTTTGTATGACACGAACTTGGAAGCTATGCTAGTTGGTCTGTTAATTCCTTTGGCCTTTGCACCATGATCTGGTTTAGCCGTAGCATTGCCAGACTTATCTTCAACAATGCTGGGATCTCCATTCAATTTGTCAGTTTTAAGGAAACTACCAAAGGAGAGTTGGCTGGGAGCGCTTATGCTATCTTCTTTACTTCCTTTTGTTTGAGGCTGTGAACCAGCCCTGTAAGCAGAACCTGTATGACCATCTTGGAAGCGATCAACAAATAATTTTGTGAGAGCTGGCTTCCTGCGACTGTTTCTCTTCTTTACATTTGCTGATCGCCCTCTCAAAGCAGCTGCTTGCCATCCTTCATCAGAATATTCTTCAGGTGATAAAACATCTGCTTGCTTCTGTTCATCAGGGACAGCATATGTTTCTTCTGATACCACTGGAGGATGCATTTCCAGTCGTTTTTCTTTAAAACTATCACTGCTTGCTTCAAGGGAAGATTCCAAGTCATGCTGGACATTCTCCTTTTCTTCAAGTGATTCACCATGATGGGCTCTGATATTATTCTGCATTTAACACTATATATGGTGAAAAGGAAAGTAAGAGGTAAAGGAGACAGAAAGAGGCTCACATAATGCTTTGGGCAAAAGCAACTCTGAGTAAGAGTACACACAATAAACAAGAAGTAAAATTTGCTACTCAGTTCATGGATCATAAAACCGGTCAGTAGGTTATGTTGGCAGCCTTAACTTATGGATAGTATAAGATAGTAAAGAATTACTTTCTGTTAATGTACTATTGATGAATGATATTTTGTAACTTGACAACTGAACATTTCTGGAAAATATTCTTTGCAGTAATTGGCTGAGTGTCTTAAACAACAACATTTCAAAAAAAAAAAAATTGTATTCATGATGATTTGCAATCAAGATATAGGTATTCCACAAACCAGATACACTACTGCCTGACACATTAATTAGTTCATATAAAGCACCCAGTACTGAAAAGTAAACATATATCTATTCCGACTATCTTTTAACAATGTATAAGGCTTGAAAGGTAAAACATGTATCATAATCACCTTGGCACGCCTGCATTTCTTTTGCATATCCTTCTCTTTTCTTTCCAGGTCTGGGTTTATGAAGTCAAGAAGATCTGATACGCTGGAAAGATAGGTGTTTCAATCTAAATAAAAATAAGTTTAAATCGACAAGCATTGTTTCTTCATAGTTTCATACCTAAGGTGTCCTTTGCTTGCAATAGATGAATCAGGTTTTGGCATGCCTCTTCGAGCGGCCTCCTGCTGTTCTATTGCTTTTGACTCAAAGTACTCTAGCCATGCAGCAGCATCCTGCAGCAGAAATAAATGTTTAAAGCTTCAAAATAATATTGTACTATATGGCCTTCATTATTGTATATTCTCAGAAAAGAAACCTGAGTTCGAAGGTCATCTTGCCCTAGTTTCTCCTGAAGTATCTGCAATGTGGTTTGTTCATGTTGCACACTTAGGGAGTATGCGTCCATCATTGAAAGGGCTATGGCTATGGCATGGTAGCTTGCAGCAGTCTGATTGATTGAAAAAAGTTCCCCGTTAGTTCATGGTAAGCAACTTAATCACAGTATATCTCACAGAATCATATATCGGATGTGTGTGTGCTCTATAACAAGATGTTTTCAGCCTTGGCTGGACATCATTTAACTGATACAGTGACACTAAATTTTAGACATTTCTAACCATACAGTTTTAAACTTGACACTCAATATACATGGGAAGTTTATTTAGAGAATGTGGACGTATTTAATTGAGGCATTGTATTTGAGGCACATGAATGAAAAATAGTGAATGCTGACAGCTGAGAGCTATATCTGTATGATATGTAATTCTGTATGCCTGTAGTTTCTATATACAGGAGGTATCTTACATATGTATTGTTACAAGACATGCAGATATGACATGTATCTTTTAGTGATGTAGTTAGGGTTTGACACATATTACAACACAAAATAATTGATTTTTTTTTTTCATAAAGATTGGAGTTAGATATACATCAATCATTTCCATGAGAAGCCCTAGTTACTGTTTTTATGCAAATCCTCTTGATAAAGCCATGAAAACATGGTAAACAGTGCACAAAATAAATCACTGAGCATGCTCAAACAGTTCAAATGGCTGTGCACATGGAAGGTCAAGGAAAACAAATTTAGATTCTTTTACCTGAATGTGATCAGCTCCTAGCAATCTCTTGTTGCACTTCAGGGCTTCATGCAAGTACCGAAGAGCAACATGAACATTTCCCATACCTTCTTCCATCATAGCCACATTTATATAGGTGGCAGCAGAATTCGGGTGTGAAAGCCCACATGAAAACTGAAGCAGGTACAGTGCACGATTGACATACCTTCAAAATAAGATACCATTAAGCATAAAATAAAATCAATGTGGATACAATGACAGAAGTTGGATGATAAGTGTTATAGTTGATTGTAATCTCCACAACATTTTTACTCTCATATATACACATAAGAACTAATCAGACGCCATAAAATAAAACAGCATAGGCAAGCACTTACTTCAAAGCCATTTCAATATGTTGCAGGCGGTAGTAGAAGACAGATAAATCCCCATAGCTCTTCATTGTTTCTGGATGGTCAAGACCAAGTTCCCTTTCATTGATATCAAGTGCCTTTTGCTGATATATAGTTGCCTACCACGACAAAAAAGAAGTAATGGAGATCAGGCTACTAGATAGTTACAGTTTTTTGAACAAAACAATCACTAGTTTGATTGCAGGAACTGATATCAACAGCATACTGTAGTGGAAATAGAAAAAAAACAGCATACTGTAAAACAAAAGAAAATCTTACAGCATACTGTAATGCTATTAGTATTGTGATTTTTTAGCAAAAGAAAACAGGTTTATGTAAACCATCCTATCCAATATATAGAATACAACAAGCTAAGAAAAATTATATCTTCTAATGAAATGACACAGCTCTCATGCACGTTTGAGAAGGAAAAAAATGGTAACAAAAAACTAACTCAAGTACCTGATTAAAATCTCCAGTATGATAAAGCACTACAGCAAGAAGACTGTATGCATTAGCAGTCAGTCGATGGTATGGACCACATACAGCTATGATTTTGGACAAGGCCTGCAAGAAGAAACACATGCAGAATTCAGTAAATAAAAAAGGTAGCAAAATAATTTCACTAAACAAAATGCAGACAGTTTCAGCACAGCAGTTAATTATGGAGAGAAAACATAACATTGACTGTTGTGTACCTTTGTTCCATAGCTTACAGCATCATCTAGTTTTCCTTTGTCCAATGCCATCTTTGATGATTCCAGTAAATTTCGACCATCAATAGATGAGTAGACCACATGCTGAAAAAGAGCACAAAGCAAAGCAAATCAAATCAGACCAATAAATAAATCACCAAAGATATGGAAAGAATAGTACCCTAAGTTTCAGTATATACTACCTTGCATACAGGCACAATGCTGACAATGTCAGATTTTTCAAATGGGCTAGGGCTATTCATATCATAATCTCTTGCAACCAACTCCAGTCCAACCTGTGCAAATAAACCATATCAGTATGCCTGTTTAGAGAACAGAAATTACAAAGGTTACGATAATTCATTTGACTACCCGTACCTTGCTGCAAAGTCCTCTCAGAATGATAGATTTCCGCAAGTGTGCAAATTCATCTTTCAACTTCCAGAAGTATCTTTTTGAAAGGAAGCTCTCTACCCATCTCAATCTCAGATTATGTTCACTATGGGCATCTGTATCAGCGTCATTTTCAAGTCTGGGAGATCCTAATAAAATGTTCAGAGTCTCAGCTATAGCTGCAGACATATTTTGCATGTCATCAACAGCTGCAATAACAGCTCGGATGATGTGCTTAAATGATCTAATAACCATTTCATGAATGCATATGGACTGGATGTGTGGGAGCTTCTCAGCTAGTTCGACCTGGTTAATTTATAGAACAAAAGTCAGGTTATTATGTCAATTTTGTCAACATACAGCCGCAAACTCAGTCATTCAGAAAGTTACACCCACCACACGGCCTAAGGAGCACATGTTAAGTCCCCTTGTATGCATGAAATCGGTCATGGTTCTTCCATCGACTGGAGAAAGTTCAAGGGAAGCAAAATCAGCCACCTGCATAAATTGAATTTGAGAGACAATGAATCAGTCATTAAGAGCATTAAACAGCCAACTCTGATATCAAGGGTTATAACACATTTTTTATAAGATAATTAAGCACAAATCATGTGACGAAAACCAAAGTAGCAAATGCTAACAAAATTGAGTCTGAATTTTAAAGAAGGTTCTTCAAATGTCTCAGATAAGCCTGACCAGCTTTGGAAGTGCAGTGTCGTCATAGAAATCATGGGCCATCTTAGTGAGCTCTTCAAGGGACTGGATCAAGACAGAAAAATTAGGAAATTTAGGGAACATACCAACAAAATTCCAACATATCAGCAGTGGCTCTTTCATTCCTACATTCGGACTTTAAGACAATGCTTCTAAAAACTATTACCGCTTCAAGAAATTCTTGTTATCTGATCTAAAGAGAAATAACATGAAAAGGCCCATGAAAACATGAGGTTTTTTTATATGAACACTGCTATACACACAACAGGGTCGTCCGACCCGTCCGTGCGACCAGTACAAAACATCTATTATCAGCAGTGGTTAACACATGATTAACACTAGTCGTACGGCCGGGTCGGACAGCCCGGCCGTACGCACAGCATTTCCGTTTTTATATATGAGTTAACTCTCTATAATGGGAGATAACCAATTCATCGTGCTTGATGGTCTAAAAAAAATATAATATTTGAAAAATCAAAAATAAATCTCTGAACTTTGCATATATTCTTTGTACGAACTAGAGTAGGGCATCTGCTATGGTTCTGCATATTATAAATAGAAAACGAGAGATTATGTAAAAGCATTTTAGCGAGAAATTACAAGCGGATTGGAAGTATAGTTCTAGCCATCTTATAACATAATGTATAAGTTATTGAACTTGCATAATTAATCACCTTTTCATGAAGCCCAGCTCCCAAACTCTTCAAGCGAATGAAAGCATCATCTGACACCAGCTTGCTAATATCAGACTCATTATTTGCTTCATCAACTTCCATCTTATCTGATTCATGGATACCATTAGAATCTTCTTTCTCAGACTTGGAAACTTCAGTACCGTTTTCTTTCTTTTTAATCTTCCTTAACTGTTCAAAATGCTTTCCAAGACCTCTGACAGGTGGCTCTTTTTCAACTTTCGTTGCATTCCCCTTACCATCTGGAGAATCCTTTTTCTGCAAGTGTTGCAACCAAGAGGACCCAAGTTCCCATCTGATAAATCTAGTATTTTTGCAAGGCATGCTATCTAGCTTTATCAAGCTGTCTTCAAGTACTGTAAGTGCTAGTTTCCTTGCAGGATTATCAGCATGAGACTTTGGTGTAGGATTACCAACAGGCATTTCTGGGTTGATAAGTTTTGGGAGTGGTATTCTTAGACTGAAAAGAAACGGAGAAAGAGAGTCAATGGCATGCTGTAGCATATTTCTGTGAAAAATGTGAGAAAATTCAATATGTAAAATGTTTTTCTCTAGCAAATGCATTATGGATAACATACTGAAGCAAATTACTAAGTATCTAAAACGAAAAAATAAGGATATATGTCAAACCTGTTCACATTCAAGGCATTAGAACCTCCATCTGGATGGTCAGGTACATCAATGTTCAACGTTCCATCAAGATTATCAGAGGTGTCAGAGTTTTGTTTGCCATCATTACTGTCCTTGGTGCGTCCAGAAACTTTCACAGTTGCTGTATAACCACAATGTTTGACAATCACCACTCCTAGCGTCGAGGTATCCTGGATGAGAATCATATGTTCACATAATTAGCTCCTTATATATGTTCATAGGGGTAGGGGTGTCTGCCCGGTACTGTGTTTTGCCAAAAAAAAAAAAAAAGAAGGATGGAAGTGTGAGGGATCACCTTAACAACAACACTTTCATCAGAAGTTAAACCTTTCAGAAGGTTCTTTTGCGATATATCCATAGTATCCGCTTGACAAAAGGCAACTCCATCAACTTTCTCCTCCAACTTCAAACTAGCATCAGACTCATCCTTCTTGACACTAATATGCAAGTCCCCGACACGTTCCTCAAGTACATTCGAACCATGGGTTGGTGGACTAGTTGAGTTTATTGATAGATCAATGAGTCGCCGAATTGTTGATGCAGCTCTAAAAATTGCTGTATCTACAAACAAATTGTGCAAAAGGAAAGCTTTTCGATCTCTGATCACCCGCTCTTCCTCAGTTTTGCAAGGCATTCTAGCCAAAATAGAAAACTCTTTTGCCCATCTTCTTCGGTCATATTTTCCATCGCGTCCACTGCCACCCCCATCTCCACCCCAATTCTCATCCTCCACTGGCAGTGCTGGGCATTTTATCGCAGAGTCAACATATATTGGAGGAATAAGCCATGTGTTTGCACGGAATCCATAAGGCAGATTTCCAAACTGCAGATGCAGAAAAGGTAATGTCACCATAATTGAACTTCAGTGCTTCATTCGAACTTTAGGACAAGAGGATGAACATTCACTAATATTACCTTGTTGCGATCCACAAAAGCCTTCATCAGTGCCTCATATGCCTGTGCAAAAATGAATGATCAGTTCAACTTGATTATCAGCAGGAAGGAAAAAGATGCACAAATCATGTAATCATGGTTTACTAACGTTAGCAAATGCATTGCTGAGCTGTTGTAGCAAGTCCACCAGGGAGAAGGTCACTGTATTCGGCTTTCCTGACAAGTAGAAACCCTTTACTGAAGCAACTACGTGCATAAGCTTCCCGTTGCAAACTTTAACCTGGCAACACATGAACTCCTTCAGTTTAGGCTATTTGCTTGTAGACTATACAGTCAATCAAATCGACTCACACGTCATCAATGCAAATGAATTGGAATTCAAATCACCTCAATTTCGAAGTAATCGCCTTCTTGAGAAGCTCCACTTGTCTCCTTCCTCTTGATAACTGCAGAAAGGAAGCACACATTTCGTCAGAAGGCACAAACCAAATGCAAATGTTGTGGTTAATCCGGGCAGAGAGGGAGCCTTACAGTGTACAGGTGGGGTGAGGTGGGCGAAGGAGAAGAAGTCGTAGAATTCCCCCAGCTTCGGAGGCGGGCGGATGGCCGCCATGTCGTGCGCCTCCGATATAGGCGGCGGGGCCGCACCGCTGGTCGCGCCGCCATGGGTCCCAGCGGAGGCGGGCGCGGCCGGGGATGGCGGCGTCGCGGGCCGCCCGTGCTTGGAAGACTTCTGCTTGGTGGCGCCGTCGCGGGGCTTGGCGAACGCGGTGGTGCAGGCGACGATGTCCAGCAGCCGGCGGACGTGCGCTACCGCCTGCTCCTCCGTCGCGTACTCCTCTGCATTCACAAACCGTTGGGCTCAATCAAAACCTGGGCCAACTGAACAATTGGGCTACACTTAACTTCTAGGCCTCGTCCTCGAACCCAAAACAAGATTTGAGGCCGAGGGGGAATTAGACTGTTTTCTTTCTTGCTTGCTCAAAAACAAAACTGAAACAAGAGTAATTAGAAAACGAATCATGCAAAAGTATCAGATTAAATAAAATAACTATAAACTCAAATTTTATGAATGTAGCTTTCATGCATAGCTAGAGGATTAGGATAGGTGTTCAAAGTCTTATACTAGTCAAACTACGTTGCTGTTGATGACCAGCAAAGTGCACGAACGTGATTTTGACAAGTGCTGTGCATGTACCGAGGCCGAGGGGAGTAGAATAAGTACTACTCATTCGGAAGTCTGAACACCCAAAAAATAACTTGAACGTAGCATCAACGCCAGTGGACTTAACCAAGCGCCCACCGCAGATTCCAAGAGGCATCGCTTTGTCCCGTATCAGCAGCGTAGGACAACACTAGGACACCGTCAGACTCATCTCAGAACAACTTGGAACAAAGAACTGCAAGTGGCGCTCTGTACTTGCATCATTAGTGTCAGCGCGCCATTGTTGATATCAACATTATCATAGCGGACAGCACCACGGACGGACGGAGACAGGGGTCCCGAATCTGTTAATTATCTTGCACCATCGCGCGTTCACATATGCAGGTGTTAGCCTAGCCTGTTCGTTTCGCTGCAGCTGCGGCTGCGGCTGTAGAAAAATAACAGCGAACACTGTAACTGCTGCTGAAAACACTGTAGCTGCTGCTGAAGAAATAACTGCGAACATTATAGCTGCTGCAAAGCAGCGAGACGAACACGCTTGTCTTCCGTATGTTCCGTCCTCGGCAACACGTTGCAGTCTGTCAGTGAAAAAATAACCTCTGGGTTAAGTAATTAAGTGACTGTGCAAAACCTGGACTTGGCTGATCAGGCGAGTGAAACGCCCTTCCGGTCCGTCCAAATGCTACATAGCACTTGCCGACAGCACAAGCCGCTCTGCTCTTTGGTCGGGCTAAAGAACAAGCACTAGCGAGCACTGACAGAGCAATCACACCACCCCCGTGTACTAACCAAACGTTAATTACTATGGCACTATATATGCTGTCAAACCCTCCTCTAAACACGGGGAAAAACAGAAAATTATCAACGAATGTCCGTCAGAATCACGAGGTGGGTTCTTGGCCGCAGCCACCAACCAGCATCCGGCACCTGCAGGTCCTCTCCTCTATCTTCTCCTAGGATTTCCAAGACACATGGAGCGACCGCGCCGGCCACGTTCCGTGGAAAATCTGGCGAGCCGCCGGTCTCCTCGCCACTCCTGAGTACCTGACCAAAACATCCGTGACGCGCCACGGAAAGAGACGCGAGTTGGCAGGACGCTAAAAACATGGCATGACTTTGGTGTGAGCGAGCGACGGAAAGATTTTGCCGCCGCTGCCAACCACCGGTCGACACTCCTTGCCGTCTGGAGAGTTAGTGCCCGTGTCCGTGCCGATCAAGTGTGAGGCGCACTGGAAGAGTAGATAAGAGCCCGAAACCAGACGCATTTTGACCCGAAAGAATGAAGGAATTTTAGTTGGCCGTCCAAGTGAGTGGCTGGTCGTTAGCATTGTGCGCTACTGCTACATGTCATACTCTGTGGCACCAGTAGTACAGTATTGGAACGTGATGGGCGCGAATGACTCCATTTAAAATGCGTCATGGGAGCGTCGTACGTCTCTGGCCCAAAGCTACGTGTTGGTAAGAGCTTGTGCTTTCCGTTTTCTACCCTCGTGTTGGAACAGCTGCGCCTCGATCGGTCATGGACTGGTCCGTAACAGATTTACTATGGCAAGTTGTGTCTCTGTCGCCGTGCACATGTACTTGTGATACGAGCAAAGGACGGACGGGACGTCTGTTTACTAGGTCCTACGGCAAGTTGCTTCTCCTACTGCACAACTCGCTCACTTTGAGCTCTACCAGCTAACAGTTCGCGTTCGGACAAGAAACGCGAAGTAGTGCAAATCAAGACGTGATTCTCGATCGAGTGATGCATCAAGACGTGATCCTCGATCGAGTGATGCCAAATGCTAGCAGCAGAGGAAAAAAGAAAGAAAGAACAGGGAAGAAGACACCATTAGCGTGCGGATTCTTTTCATCGCCTACCTTCCACGATCCTGAGCATGCAGGGCTTCAGCGCCACAATTTCCACGCCGTCCTCGAGCCGCTGCCCGCGCGCCTGCCATGCAACACATGCGAAACCAGTCACTTAACAGCTCATTAATCTCATTTCATCACTTATTAAACACAAGCATGCAAACCACCCAGATTCGCAGTCCAGAAAACGGGATTAGATTAGCCTAGCTCCCAACCAAATGCATCAATCAAATGTTGCCAAGAATGTGCATCGTGTCTACTCGACCGTACTGAAATTGAATTTGGACAAGGTACTTCGGCAGAAAAAAGAGAGAGGCGAACAGTACCGCATGGGAGAGTGAATAGTTTGTCAGGTGACACGTCTCCACATTCGACCCTAGCAGCTTCCTCACGTCCAGGACACGGTCCGTCGATATGCCCTGCAAAATGGCATCAGCCAAAAAACAACAGAGACAGCATTAACGAACCACACGCAAACCCGTCTTTCCTTTATGGCTCTCAACATTTTCATGGCAGCGCTCTTGCATTCTAGCGCAAACAAACAATGTGTGCAGTGCAGAGCAACCCGGTTTGCACATGCTACAAAACTATTCAGCTCATCGGCAGTACGCTTTCCCAAAGATGTCCAGCTGCCTACTATTAGTCCCTCTTTTTTGTGCGTGGTTTTGTCCTGTTCGTGTTCTTTAATGGCTTTTTGTTTGGTGTTCATGTGTGCGAGAAGCCAGCTAAATGGAAGAGCACATACCTTGAGTGTCACCTGGGATTCGTAAGGGGTGACAACCGTGACGTCGATGACGCTGGGCACAACTGCAGAAACACGAAGGAAACCATGTTTTGTTAGCCTTTTAATCACACATGAGAAGCAACAAACATCGCTTGAAATGAGGAGAGCACAGCTGAGACAATTCGGTTGGCTCTCGCGAACCACATGACTCAACCGCGCGAGGAACGTTGTTGCACCAAGAAAAAGGGCAGGATTGTTGTTATTGTCGGCAAATATCAGCTACTAAAAACGAAACGAAAAGGAGTCGACCAATCAAAGGAGCATGAACTCGTCATCATCATCATGCGCGCAGCGCACGAGGCACCGTGGAAAGGGTTCGGCAGAGACAAAATCTTCTCGTAATTCAGTACGGAAAAGGCGCAACTAATAAGAGAGGAAGGAAAAGCAGCCGAATAAAGAACAAAGAGAAAAGATTGCTAATAATCATGTCTTAAGTCTTAACCCTTTTTACTACAAAGCAAAGAAGTGAAACTACGCCTACACAACAAGAGCAATTCAATGTTCCGAAGCAGAACAAGCTAAGCAACGGGAGCGAGGAGAACTCTCAACTCTGCACCATGAGAAAACAGAGCGAACAGAGGCTTCAACATCAGACTATGTACATATGCATATACATGTTGTACCTTTCTCTTCCTTCTTCTTCTTCTCGCCTTTACCGCCGCCGCCGCCCCTGCCCTTGCCACGGCCGGCCTTGGGGGCCATTGCCACGCTCCCTCCGACTGACAGCGACCTTCTTCAAAGCGCGAATGGAGCAGTGGCCGACAGGCCGAGGGGTTTAAGCCTAAGCCGCAGCGGCAGCAGCAGAGGAGGAAGACGAAGAAGCAGAGGAGGAGACACCGAGAGAGGAAGGAAGCGAAGGAATGAGAGGGGCGAGAGGGGTGTGAGGTGGAGAGGATATAGGATGTGAGGCGCATGCGTTCTCTGATCGAAACCCACGGATTTCAGCGCCATCCTGGCCTCTCGTTGCGGCCTCACCGCTAAGCGTCTGACGCGCCGGGCCCACTCCGCCAGCTCTCTGTGTGCGCGCGCGGGACGACGCTTCCTGACATCTCGTTGCGGCCTCACCGCTAAGCGTCTGACGCGCCGGGCCCACTCCGCCAGCTCTCTGTGTGCGCGCGCGGGACGACGCTTCCTGACATCAACGGCCGAGGTTGATTCGCTTCCCATGCACGGCGTGCTGCTACTGTGTCATTCAGCGTAACAGTAGCCGGGAAAAATGAAAGGGCAGAGCACGCAACTGGCTGTCGTCGTACAAAGCTGGACAGAAGAAGTACACAGCTAGTACGTGACGCCTTGCGCGAGCACACGCACGCAACGCAACCCCGATGCAATTTCGACGGTCGCCGAAGAGCAGAGGGCGCGCGAGGACAAACACAGCTGGCCAGCTGGGGTGTGTGACAGTGTGAGGAATGAGACGGCACAAGAGAGCCTGGACGCAGCGGACGGGTGGCTGGCGCGGCAGGCCAGAGGCCGGAGCCGTTCGATTGGGCGCTGCGGCGTCGCATACTCGCATGAGACCTGACACCTGGGTTTGTAGAGGTGGTGACAAATTTCCTCAGCTCACGGCTCATTATTGAATTCTGAATTCTGGCGCACGACAAAGGTGCGGGGGCGAGTCCTTTCGCTCGCAGTTTTGGAGCGAGCACCTTCTGTTCTGCTGAATCATGATGCAATGAAATGCATACAGTGGGGTTGAAGTGCGCAATACATACAGTGAGTGAGTATAGAATATTCGGGGAAGGTTTGATTACGAGCTTGGAGAACGCCGACCGTTGTTTAGGTCGGATTTGGACGTGGACGGAGGCAAGGCATGCCATGCGAGGTCGCATAGTCTACTCTAGTACGAGTAGGCTTTAATCTCTGATTACTACTAGTGGCGATATTTCCCTTTTCTTTTGCGAAGACACATTGGCCCGTTGTTTAGAAAAAAAGAAGAAGAAGCAAAGATATTTGCCAACTCTCGTGTGAAATGTGCGTCGACCACGATGTTATGCGTGATGCACACTGGTGTCTATTTGTTGATTCTAAGACAGCTGTTACGTACGGGCAAGCAGTATACGCTCTGTTCCACAAGAGAACAACAATGCTTTGGATGCTTCATCATACAAACAAAGATCTTATTTCTGTTACAAAAAGACTTACCAGCTCGCGGTAACTTACAAAAGGGAAACGTGGGACGTATATGTACGAACCTGGTTTGCTTACAACTAATTATTGAACACCATCTAGAGGTGGAATAATAATTCACCATGCATTGTACACCGCAATCTGGCACTACAGTTGGAGTATTAGCTGACAAAGGAGAAGAGTCCAGCCGGTACAGTCTGTGGGTGTAGATTGATGGGTTACAGACATGGACGTAGTAGCCACGTAGGAGTGGTGAATGTTGTCATTGTGTCGCGAGCAGTTGGATCTGCGTGGCTGCATGCGTGTGAAGGGGAAAAGAAAAATGTTCTTTATTTCAGTTCGCAAGCAATCGGTAAATTGCAGGCTGCAATGTTATGTTATTCTTTTTTCAGATGCAAGATTGCAAGACATCAGCATCAGCTTTGATGCTAGAAATAGCTAGCGGGTAGTAATATAATATAGCTAGCGGGTAGTAATATAATTAAGCAAAGCGGAGCCTCCAGCTTTGTACTTTGCCCATTCGGCTATTCACTCATTCCCCTATGAAGACTGTCCCCTCTTTGGCCTCCCCAAAATAGATATCACCGTACATCACCAAAGCGTCGTGTGTGCTGTCGAGGCTTGGATTCAAATGTGACGTGACGTGCGAATACCAAACAGATTAACAATAGGTGATGCCGTTTATTTTAGTCGGGAGACGCGTGCCTGGCCGTGCGCAGGGGCTCGTCTCATTGGCGCCGGCGGATGGAGCAAGCAAGGATGCCTCGTTCAATGCTGGCCGGTTCGCCGGTGATAGCGTCCAAGACACCGAACGAATCCGCCCAAGGATGAAAGCCTGGATGCTCGTTCGACTCGGCTCCTGTCCGGGTCTGAAAGGTCTTTGTTTCCTGAGAATCTTTTGAACGTTTTTTGGCTGCGATGTTTTCAGGTGGTGCTTAGAAAATGGGTTTGGTGTGTTTTAATAATGGAAACTGGGTTTGTTGCCATCCTGCTATGAGTCCATTGACCGAGGATCATTAGTCTAATGCAGCCGCCATATGTCAGAGAACTGATGGGATAGAGAATATGGGAGTTTGTTTGATGGGAATAGGCATGCATGTTGAGCTAAGAGATGGGACAAATTGTGTGCCTGCTCCGGTTGTAATTGCGCGTGTGAAATGCGTAGGCGAAGTTTTCATGTTCATCGATCTGTAATTCCTGCAGCTTGCTGAATGCGGGGCGTGTTTCAGTTGATGTAGAAGCCTATTGAAGACATGGTTTGTTACATCAAAGATAGCATCGTTATCGTCGATCTGTCAGGCACGAGCACATCAGCCTTAGCAGGCAAATACGTGCTCCTGTTTCTTATCTTTCAGGTGTCAGTTAAGGCAAACAACATGCGCCTGCACGCGAAACACATGTTTGTATATTATTTCTTCATTCATGTCTTGACGTCACAATCTAGCAATATAACCTTCCAATGCTGCATACCAACAATAAATCGTGCAAAGCAACTTGGTAGAAGCAATCTTTCGACCAAAGCCCAGACAAGATCAGATGCGTAACCATGCACGATTGCTTCAACAGCTCAGCTCAATTTATTTCCACTAGATTTACACATTCTGATTTGAACATGGCGTTACAAAGAAACATATACCATTCTCATTACATTACGGGCCTTGAGCTAGCCGATCAACAACATAACAATTCACATGTATGTGCAACCGATCTGTTTGCACCTGGAAAAAAAATCATGACTGAAGTACTGAATCGATCAGATTCAGAAGAGAGCCAGAACCATCGAACCACGCACAGCAGCCATCCTTGAGCCTCAGCCCCAAAACTAGATGCGCACTCATGCGTGCACACGAACTGGACCTATCTGAACCTAGAGCTGTCCTCTTCCCGCAAATCACGCATGATCGGTTGCGGTGACCACTTTAGGTGCAAGTTCAGCTTCCCACTCTTTGCCCCCTCCAAGTTAAAGCTCTCAATGTAATCTTCTTCCAGCAAAACCTTGGTTAAAGTCAGGATGCACCGCCCCATGTAATCCTACACAAGACATACCCAACGGTTACCACAAAGTACATCTGTAGTTGACAAAGCTACTCAGCTGGTAAAACAATGAAAACTTCAACGGAACTTACTCTACTGAAAGTGTCGTGATCATAAACTTCCAGCATCAGCATGTCATGTAAGCCATCTTCAACGACAAAGTCGAAAGTCTGATTCCAAACTGGGTTCAAGCTTTCATTCACGACCTGCGGTCAGTCACACTATAAGCTTCCACAAGCATTTCTGATTGTAGCTCTATCTCATAAAAGTATTATGGTTACTACTGACCCATGTAAACAAATCAAACACGATATATAACTAACGAGTACATATCAACTTTGTGAGGCATCAACAATTCAAGATACAGCACTAATTTCTATTTGATGAAGAAATTACCCTTGTCTTGTACTTCGTTTTTGTTTTTTTCAGCGAAAGTATGACATATGGGTCAGACTTTCCATTCATATCCATTGCCGGTAGATCCTCCCCAGATATCACAGTGACTGACAGAACTCCTCGCATGATAATATCCCTTTTCTTCCTTGAAGACAGCCTGTCAAAACTAGTGCTCCCTGATCCATTTTCCATACTTGTCATTGTCCTCTCTAGGGAAGTCATCGAAAACTGTTGTCTGAAAGGATTTGGAGCCTCCTCCTTCATGTCAAATGGACAGTACAACAGCTCAAGGTGCACCTGTTGGGGTTTTCACAAGAAAAGTATTATGTAGCCATTTGAAAGCACCTGATGAATGATGATAGCTGCTAAACATAGCAGTTCTATTTCCATGAAAATTAGGCTCACCTGACCCCGATCTTTCCTGTCCCTTTGAATCTCCAGATCTTTCACAAGCTTCAACCAGACATCCTTCACTTTGCCTGGTTGCAGATCCTTTAGCCTAACTTGAGCACAACCAATCAATTCAGATACCTGAATACCATCATCATCATAAATCTTCACTGTTACACTCTGAGTATCAGCATCTTCAATAATAAACTCGAAGTGTTCATTCCAGATAGGGTTAAGATCATTGCTCTGCAAAAATTCTCAAATTTATTAGCAAGTGTCCAAAAGGCAGCGCTCACATAGAGGAAGAGTTACTACACTAGTACACTTACAATTGTTTTACTTCGCTTCATTTTGTCTGGTAATGGGCGGACATACACGATGGCAAAAGGATCAGATTTTCCTATCAGATCTTTGTTTGTCAAATCTCTTGCTTGAACAAGCTTGACCTCCAATGTACCAACAGGCTTCAGTTCCAAATCACTATAATATAAAATGAGTCATGGTCTTTCTTGATGTGATTTAACTATGTAATTAGTAAGAGCAGTACTAGTGCGTGCACACAAATCAACCAATAACTACCTGTAGTCCCCAGGTATTATAGGAATGACTTTTCTCACTGGCCATGTTATTGAGTCTTCAATGGCATTTTTTATGGTATCCTGCACGGAAGGACAATTTGACTCATCTTCTCAGTTATGGGAAATGCAAAACCCCAACTTTCAGCAACAAAACATAAATGTATCTCCAAACCTCAAGAGCATCTGAAATCCCAGGTATAGCAGAAATTTCGCCACCAATGACTTTCAGCCTAAAATCCAGCTTTTTCTGATATGATTTGAGGAAAAAGTGAGATAGAGAAAGAAGCAATTCAAGTAATCAGAGAAAAATAGGATAAAGAAGAAAGAGAACCTTCTTTCGTAACGAAAAACAAACAGCACCAAAGCATGGTAGCTCTTCAACCAGTGGTTTGAAAATCAAACGGAAGACTCCTGTAAAGCCAATGTCCTTCACCTATATAGCAATAACACTAACACCATTATTGTGTATGAAATGTATAATCTCATAATAGCTATTTCATCAACACCATTCCCTATATCATTATACACTAAGGATATGGACACTTTCGCTCTATTTATGATGCCCTGCACAGGATACGTAATAAACCCGCACCCTAAGACTAACAAATCGGCTGACGAATTGACACCAAATACTTCAAATTCGGTTGCAGATAAACCTAAGGAAAAATGGAGAATAACCTTTTACAATCATGTTACACATTAGATGCGAAAGACAATGTCAATTATTCAGGATAAAGAGTAACCATACAGGTCAGTTTTCTGAACTAGGTATAATTCATGCTTTCGGAAAAATGGCATAACCAGAAAATAGGTCACCTGTATCGGAAGTGCAACACCAAGTCTGGTTTTTACATCCAGTATGATACTTGGATTGGCATCCCAATTCATCTCTAGCTCCATGACGATACCTGATTCCTTGTTATTCTCTAATATTGAAATACCTGCAATAAAATCAGTACGAAAACTTATACCTTAGCACACATAGTTTTTTTTTTTTTTTTTTTGAAGAATCCTTAGCACACATAGTTATAGAGCTACTTGATAGTTAATGAAGATTACATAACATAGGCAACATAGATTATAAACTAAATGAAGAGCATTAGAGCAAACAATTTTCCATAGGACACGGTTCTATTGATGGACAAGGTGTTATGCATTTAAAAGAGCTAAATGCTAACCACCGAAGCTATTGTCTGCTTGGATGAATGAACGCGTGTGTAAAACAGGCAAAAACGAGTTCATCAGCTCCTACCCCCCCCCCCCCCCCCCAAAAAAGAAGTTGTCGCAACTCAATAGTTAAATATAGTGTCATAGCGTATATTCTCAGAAAAATGGTATTTGGCCTGCAGCACTGCCCTCTGTGGATTTTTATGAGGCGCAGCGCAGTTTGACATGGAACAGAGTTCAAAATTAAACTGCTAATTTTAATATATTTACAAGGGTTTTCCTTTAATCATAAGTATGAAATCATGGCCATATGAAAGTAATAGCAATTACAAGTCTAACAGTAATAAATATCATTATCATGTCATTTGAAGCTTGGAATGCTTCGTTGCCCTATGAAATTAACAAAGGGGATAGTTTGACGAGGCCTACCAGTAAACTGTGGTGCAACAGTACCAAGAGTAAGTTTTGAAAACTTGAGGGAAGCTAAGATTATTGGTCTGTATTGCTCAAGAACAGGCTCAACGGATGTTTTGATCAGTTGTGATGCTGCCTGCAATGACGAATGAGCAAGCAAAAATGCATACCAGATAAGAATCTCCATGAAGGAAATCAAGTCAAATAGAGTCTAAGCCTAGTAAAAGCTTTCAAGTCCTGTTGAAAGATATACATACCTGATCTACAAACGGCCAAATTTTAATCAGCTCTTGATTAAGCCATTTTAACTGCAACAATGCGCCGTCAGCATACATGCATTCACATACAGTGCACAAGGATGAGGGCTGACTAAATATAGCCAAATACCTTTTGCTGTGATGAGAAAACAACCCACGAAGGGTACAAGTCAGATGGGAGTAACTTTCGCGAATCTTCAATTGTCATTCTGGAGAAGCTAGCGACCGTAGCAGCCTGCACAAATAATAAACAAGGAAAAGTCCCTCGTGGGTTCAGGCATGGCTACAACTGAACAAGTTACAAAGGGGCCATTCAGAATTCTAGTTGTACATGAAAGTAATACCAATGGACCAAAATCACTACAATGAAAAGCATCAGAACAGACCACAACTCAGTGATGAAAGGACATTATCATCAAAGAATGTGCCAAATAATGGCAGTCCAATTGTTTATGCGGTTCGTATGCACACTTGCACAGTGAGATAGGGTGACCATGAGAATGAAATTGTACTTGTTGGCCATGATTGCAAGCACCAAAATGGCATCAAACAAACAGTCAGAGTCCTGGGAGTTGGTGTACATTTCACAACCAATTCTCATTTTCAGGGAATAAGCATTTCACAACTAATCGGTCGAGCATTGCAACAGCCCTTATAAGTGTCCCGCTTAGAAATGCATTCACCGGCGCTTAGCAGTGTTCATATCAGCGCTTATCAAGCTCCCATCATTTGATTGCAATTCAAAACAGGCTAACACACCGCAAGAAGCCAAATCTACCCTCCCAAACAGGCAAGCCGAAGGGAAGCCCACCGGCCCCCACCCACCTAACCCGCTAGCCCAGCAATCGCGGCAAAAGCTAGGCGATTCGACTTCGCTTCGATTCGTACGCAAGGTTGTTTCTTACTAGAAGCTACTACCCAGATATTCCTATGCCAAGCACCACCCGCATCGAGCATATCCGAGGAAGTTTTGACCCGTAGTGCGCTTACCAGCTGTCGGCGGCGCGCGGCGCGTGAGTTCTCGGAGCGGGCGAAGCCGACGATGAGCGCGACGCCCACCGCGATCCCCAGCGCCAGCCCCACCAGGAACCCCATCCCGCTCCCCTTCCTCCTCCTCGGCTAGCCGACAAGCCGGCGCGCATCCGGGGGCCGGCCGGCCGCGGCGCGAGAGCGAAGGAGCAGGAGAGCGAGCGAAGCCGCGTGCCGGCGGCGTCGAGCAATGCCGGCGCGCGACGGCAGAGCAGAGCGGGGGCAGGAATGGATGGATTGACAAGTGGAGGCGTGGCTGCTGTTGCTTTCGGGTACTGATGAGAAAGAGTTTGAAAAACCGGGGAGGAGATGTGGAGACAAGGGAGCGGAAATCGTGAGGGGAGAGAAAGCGAGCCAGCGAGCAGGCAGAGGGGAGATCTTGCGAAAGAGAGAGAAAAGAGATGTTTTGTTGTTGGGTTGTTGTTTCGTTCGCTTTCTTTCTTTTGTGGTCAGGTGGGTGGGCGCCTTGGGAACGTTGCAACGTCGGGGTGATGTAACTGACAGATGGGGAGACGGTGTCGTGGGGTCCGTGGTAGGGTGGGTGGTTTGGGTGGGAGGCGTGGTGGATGATGGTCCGGTGGGGCTACGGTTTTATTCGGGGCGACGTGTGATGAGGTGGAAAAGGGGGCAACGGATCGGTTCCAATTCGAGGCTTCCTGGTCAAAAAATACGAATACATTGTATAATAAAATTTGGGGATTCTTCTGTGGTCCGGTCACCTGTGCTTTTTCCCAGCCGGGGCACGAACATTATTAAATCGCTTGCCGACTAATTCAAGTGCGTGAAAAAGATTGCAACTCACTAGCTGTGGATGCTAGTCAGATTGCCCCCGGTAACGACGCGCACCCAGCACGTGCGTGTGCTCGGTTCGGTGGCAAGCACCGGCATCGAACTTTTGGTTTTTGTCGAAAGATTTCAGCTCCAATTTGGCCGAATTTGATTTCGATTTTCCGGCGGCGTGGGCGAGCGCGTGCGCGCGGCGGCGCGGGCAGGAGGAGGAGGAGAAGGACGGCGGTGGAGAGGGGCTGCAAGCATCACGCTGCGGCCTGCGGCCATAGAGGCCCTCGTCTTCCGGCGTCGGCAGCTGTGCACAGAATGCATTGGAGGAGAGAGGCGATGTACTTTTACATCGCCTCTCTCCTCCAAATGCAAAATGCATGTTGGGTTGCATCATCTGTTGGAGGTCCTCATGATGATGCACAGTGTCAAAAAGAATGCAAAAATGGAATTGCCTGACCTCGTTGGAGTCAGTCTAACGACGCGCACCCAGCACGTGCGTGTGCTCGGTTCGGTGGCAAGCACCGGCACGTCTCAAAGTTGCCGGCTCGCTGCCGCAAACTAGAACTGCCAATGATGCGGGAATGTTCACGATCCCGTCACCATCAATTCCGAAGCCGCGCGCGGTCTCCTCGTCTGCGGCGATGCCAGCCATTGCTGGCCGGGTCCGGTTTCGAAGATGCGCGTTCCCTCGATCAGGGCGCTTGCCATGTCGTGGCGATCTCCATGGTCACCGCTGGGCGCTGGCGCTGTGCTCAACGGTGGCTTTTGCATATCAGTCGAAAGAACAAAAGAAAGCGTGCGCGCGCGGATAGGGGCTGGGGACTTCACGGATTGCCGACTGCTGCACTGGGAACTGCAACAGGTCGAGCCGAGCAGAGTATCTCAAGCAATCCGACCAGAACGCATGTAACCATCGTTGACGCTACGGAGTCCTGGATCCTGATGGATACGGAGAGGCAGCCCCAGGGTCAGAGCCCAACGCGAGAGAAAAAATACAGGGTTTCAGCGTCGCGGCGCCACGGAAAGGACACCGGCCGAGATAAAATTTGTGAACGGTGCCACACTTGCCATCTAAAACCATCATAAACCCACCGACACGGCCTCTTCCTTCCTTCTCTTCCCCTGACCACTTCGCGAATTCCGACCCTGCGACGCATCATTCATGGCGATCTACTCGACGACACGACTCCGTCGCCGGAGGCTTGTCCTTCTTGGCGGCTCGGCGCGCAGCTTGGCGAGATCTTCATCTGCCGCGAGCACCACCTTGATCACCGAGCTTTCGTCCTCGCTGTTGTCCTTCCGTGGTCGACTCTTTCTCGGGTTTGCGCGTGCGCACACAATACACGCACGAATGCATACACAATTACACATCAAAGGAGGAAAAAAAGAGAGAAGAACTTCCACCAAGTCTTTCTTGTATTAGTTTGACCAGAACTGAAGCCCACCAGTTTTCAATCCTCTTGTTAGGAAGGTTACAACACTTTCTTGCGCTAGCACTCAAGGTAATTATACATGGCCCTGTCAGCTGATCCTTCTCTGCCGAACAGCATTCTTCTTCTTGTTGATGCAGTATACCAGTATAACAGCACTGATGCTACGCTGCTTCAGAGATCCTTCTACGCCTTTCCCCAATACTCAGTTACTAGCAAGCTTCAGAATATGCTACTGACTTTTACCTTGCCAAGTCGAACCTTCTTCCATCTGCTTTTGAAGAGGAAAGGGTGAAGACCCAATACATGTTCAGGCATGAAATCGTGCCTTGTCAATATGCCAACAACAGGTGCCCTCTGCATTGACCACAATTCAGGAGTTCAAAGTTTCAGTAGAATTCAAACACTGTGTTATATAAAGAAAATAATACTTGTAAAGGCATACAGATGAATATCGTGTGACTTTTTTTGGTACCACAGCATGGCTAATCTTAGTAATTATCAGCCTTAGCAACAACACTTGCGGCTACCATTGCCACAAAGCAGCTAGAAATATCTAGACAATCATGGAAAGGACATACAAAATAGAATCCTCAAATAACCATCAAACAATTAAAAAATAAATGCAAACTGCATCACTAACCTTAGAGGATTTGGGTAGAACCAAAAGGTGTCTCAATCCAAGTTCACGGAAAAGTATGAGAGCCTTAGCTAAAGACATTGTCTCGAGGACAGTATAAGGTGAAGTGTTTGTGAATGGATGCAGGTCTACAAACATCTCCAATTCTTCTGCACTTAATTTGATGTCCTCAATTCTGTCATGTTTTCCAGAGCCAGGTTTCGCAAAATCATCAGGTGAGAAATGCTTTGAAGCATCCAATGTCGAAGAAGTGCAATTACTGATGAACTCCCTTTTTCTCAGTAGAACAAGGAGGTGCGACCGAAGAATCAAACCATATAACACAGGAGCATCTGAAAATGGTGGCTCATCGATTACAGGGAAACCACTATGGCCAGTGGTCTTCAAAACATGCACAATATTGCCAACCTTCTCTATACCATTGAATGTCTGTAGCGGACCAGTTACAATATCACTAACTGACAATTGTCTCATGTAGGGTTCAGCGTACCCTTCAAGATGAGGAAACCCTTTCAATCTGACAAGCAAATCATAGACATTGGCGTTAAAAGCATCTGCCACCAATTTTGATATCAGAAGAACAAGCATAACAAGAGGAAGCAGAAGCAGATTATTAGTCAGTTCCAGCATTATAACACAGACTGAGACGGTCATTCTCATCGATCCACCGAGAAGAGCAGCAGAGCCAAGAACAGCAAAAAGACCATGATCTAAAGTTGATTTTGACCCAATCAACATGCCTACCAGGCGGCCATAAGCCGCACCAGTTAAAATAACTGGTACGAAAAGACCAGATGGTAAAGCAAGGCCATAGCTGAAGATGCCCAGAAAATATGAAGCAACAAAGAACACGAGCATTGAAGAGAAGTGGAACTCATCATCAGTACCAGCACTATAAAGGTTTCTAATAGTGTCGTCGTTAGTGTTGAAGAACAGGCTAGCCAAGTCGTTATATTCATTCATTGCACACTGGAACTTCTTGAAATTACCAGATCGCCCTATTGAGGGACAAGCTTCTTCTGTGCCAGTTGGACAAGGTTTGCAAGAAGCAATCCATGGTAAGCCAAAGAGACAACAGGATGTACAAGTGGTGACTGCTGCAGCCAGGATCAGTTTGTACATTTTTCCTTTCCTGAAATTAAGTAAAAGACTTTAGGCAAGAATATATTGAAGTTGTTTGGGTTCAAATGAAATTATGAGCTGTGAGTTTCATTGACAAGTCAAGTGGTTCAGTAGATGCACAATGTAACTTTATGAACAATTTTAGTTATTGTATCCCAAAACTGATGGAAGACAACAGAACAGGAATGTGATGTATCCAGGAATCTTAAAGCTTGAACAAAAAGGAACACGCGATTTATTTTTCTTCGAAAAAGTGTGCGTGCTTCAAACTAAATAACTGGGGTGAATTTAAAATTAAGGCAACAGCAGTACATACTCGTTGATGAAGTTGTAAAGACGGAGAACTTTGCCCAGGAAAAAGTTGTACAGACTCCCTAGTATTCCCCCAAGAACCCCTAGAGTGATTACCGGGGGCAAATCAACCAAATGGTAGGTGACATAATCTGCCGTCACATCAAACATTATAAGTCCGCCTTTCCCAAATAACCCACAGTTTCCACTTTTGCAGAAGTCTATCAATGCCCTAAGCACAACAGCGACCATTGCTGTGGTGAAAAAGGCTCGCCACAGTAGGGCACTCCTCCACCTGCAATTAAAAGAAAAGCATGATTTAGTTGTCTTGTACTCCCTCTGGTTTTCATGGATGATTTTTCTTAGTTCAACTCTGAAAAAAATTTGTAAAAAATCATATCCTTTTTTTTTACACAAAATATCATCTATGAAGGATGCCATTTTGCAGAAACTCTACATGTTTATTCCATTAAAGGGATTGCATAAGAGGCACATCTAGTGCACCCTAGCCTGTGCATCAATACTACCAATGTTATTACAACAACTAAGCCACTATAACATATCAGATAGGAAGAGTGATGGTTCAATCTTTAGCTCCAAACAAAAATTATAAACTAGTGAAATAAGAGGACTGATTTTTGTTTGAAATTGGTTGCTTATAGCAACAAACTGTGGAATTTGCTGCTGGGCCAATCACTCTCCTTATTTCACACTTCCAGAAAAACTTCAAATCATTTAACCTTTTTTTAGGAAATTCAAAGTAATGAAGGTAATGGGGCTTGAATGTTGATTATGGTTTGAAATCTTTTCAGATTGTGATGGCATCATTCTTGATCAACATAGTCCACTCGCGGAGGTACTTACTGATAATTCCAGTCAAAGATCAAATGTGGTTGTATCATTCACTCTTACTATGAACTTTTGAGCTCTAATATTAATATACAAGGATAATTATATAAAGAACTCAAATCATTAACATATTCATTCCAAAGAATTTACCATGAGGATACTGTTTCCAGGGCAAAAAGAACTCCACCAACCGGTGCCCGGAAAGCAGCCGCAATACCAGCAGCACCACCACAAGTAACAAGATCCCTCCGATCCCTATCATTCTTGAAGTACCTTAACCATTTACATGTCATGCGATATTTACGTGACCCACCTTGCCCAAGTATTGACGCAATGCATGCACCTATATGCACCAGTGGACCAGCTTTTCCCACGTGCAATGATGACGATACTGCAGCAATGCAACCCACAATCTACACAAAACCAGCAAATATAAATTCAGATAATGGAAGAGCAAGGCATCACTAAGTTGAAAAAGGTTCACTAACCAAGACCCACTCAAGTCAACCAAATGATGTAATTACAATGAAAAGGATAAATCAACTTATAAATCATAGGATATGCATTCGCTCTGCTCTACTTCCCAGCAAAATAGAGTTAAGTAGATCATAATCTAATTTAGAGGAAAGGCATATGTGCAACCTGTGTACACTTTCAGCACCGCATTTTCTAGCTACAAATGCTATCTACGCCGTCTTCACATTTCCATCAAAGTAGCAGAATCAAGAGGATTAAGGGAATCCTCATGTTCCCAGTAAAGCTTGCTAATGTATCGAAAATACTCCTCCAGAACACATTCCTTATTTGTCCCCATTCTAGCAACGCATCCTTTATTTGTCGCCATGCAAGGATCATTCCAACATGTACCCAGATTTTAAAGCAGCATCTCTTATTTGCCCTTTTTCAGTTATTGCCGTTAGGTATACGACAGATCTACCTTTAAGGAGACGTACCTTATTTGTCCCTAAACTGAACATTGAAGAAGATTACCTGACTACCCTTATTTGCACTATTTTTTATTTGAGTGAAAAGCTACTCTTAATAACATGTAACAGTGCATCATTTTGATAACTGATAATTTCATGCATCCATAATGTCATTAGAAAACATATGTTCAGGGCATATAAGGGACGCAACTCTAAAGTCTGGGTACATGTTGGAACCTGACTTGAGCAGGGACAAATTAGGTACACGCTTATAGAAAAGGTACAAATAAGGAATTTTCTCTTATCTGAATGCCACAGACCTCAGCACTAATTGCTAGATTTCAAACTGAGCTTTAGTATACAGTTTCCCTTATTTTAACAAAAAACTGGCGTTGAATTTGTACATTTGAAGCTGTAAACCTACACATCAAACAGAGGCTTCAGGGTAGAAATAATAATAGAAAGCTATGATAAAAGACATGAATGTCATAGCAGGGTACAATTCCAATTCTTTGACGACTAGATCAAAACCATGCTGAGATTTCCTAGCTCGTACAACACAGAACACGTTCATCACCTCAACTATGTAAGCCACTTTTAATATTATCTCCAATTTCACTTCAATGGCACAATTACGAATAACAGAAGCAGAACTACAGCAGAATCTATGTAAGTGCCTTACAAGCAAATAGAAATGTCCCTGCTATGGTGAGTGTTCTGGAATGAGAGGCCAATAGATCAAGCAAGAAGTTCATTACTTCAAATTAAGCACCGAGCCAAGTCTTAGCTATCATCAATACATGATGCCAAAGTAACAGGGCACGGATGAAAAAGACAGGAACTAGCACCTTCACTATCAGAGTTTTCAGAGAGAATATGTTGGGGGCGTCAACACCGTTCAAGTAGGCTTTCACCTCCGGAATGCCTGATCCGGCCGCTGCTGGCGCCACAAACACCGTCAGCACCGCGGCTAACATGGTGAGCAGAAAATTGGAAGCCAGGAAGACCGCAAACGCCGACCCGTGTCTGACGAATTAGTAATTGTTTTTCAGTCAACATAGCTCATAACCACACCTGAATTCGAATTGACCCAGCATCAGAAACTGCTGGTGTTGCTTACTTGCCGTCAAGCATGAGGTTGGAAGTGACGACGAATTTGGCGCCGGCGACGTTCTCGACACCGATGTTGGCGGCGAAGCCGGCGGCGGCGGCGAGCGCCCCGACGAGGAAGCAGAAGGCCCACTTGAGCGCCACGTAGCGCAGGATGTGGCCTCGATTCCGCGCCCTCCAGTCCTGCTTGAACACGTCGTTCTCGATGAGCCTGCACGCGCATCGATCGATCGAGTCAAGACCAAGCGGAAGCAAGTGAATCGCGTCGAATTGGGGGTGCAGGGGAGCAGGGGACGGTACTCGTAGTCGAGGCTTTCGATGGGGCAAACGTCGGCGCCGACGAGCGCGACCTGGGAGGTGGTGTTGGAGTGCGAGCGGCGGCCGAGGAGGAACCGCCGCCGGCGCTGCTCCTCGTCGCCCTCGCCGTCGTCGTCCCCGTACACGGCGTCCCGGTAGAACGACGAGCTGGAGGAGATGAGCGGGGCCTCGATGTCACCCTCCGGATCGACCGCTCCGCCCCCACCCCCGCCGCCGCCGACGCCGTCCATGGGGTCCCTCGGAGGAGCCATCCCTCGCCTCGGCCACTCCGCTGCACACTCCCGGCGCTGCCGCTACTACTAGCAACTGACACGAGCAGAGGGGACGAAGTGGTGGTGCTCGACTCGATGGGTTTAGGAACGATACAAAAATTTACAAACTCCAAAACAGGGAGCTACTATCGCTGTCACACTGCCGGTGGGACCGTAAAACTTAGGGTCCCACATGATTGTGACCGTGGCGAGATACTTGTGTTTATTCTCAGTCGAGTTTGGACTTTGGAAACGGTTGGAGACGACGGCTCGGAATCCGGCGGCAGCGGCCACGACGCAACGCGGCCGAGGAGGAGCAGCGACCCTGAAACGCTTCTCGACGAGATCGGGCGGCACTGAAACGCTTCTCGACGAGATCGGGCGGCGCTGCCGTACGAAAGTTGTGTGTTTGGTTCTCTTATCTGATCCGTGTGAGCTGTGACGACGGAATATGTGTTGGACCCTTTCGTCTTGCCCTGTTTGATTCTCGAGTCTTTCTTCTGACAGTGAGTCATTGTTTTTGTATTTGATTCCCATTTTAAGTGCTGGCCAGTGGTCGCTGGCTGTGTTGACACAGATTTGTGACACTTCTCTGAAGAACTAGATCTGGCAGATTAATTAATCACGGTCCTTTTCGTCTAGTCTCACTTTCAGATGAGGGGGGATCGAAGCACAAATTGCTGTCGTATCTAGAACATCATGTCATCATGTGTTTGGCCAGGAGTGCACTGATTTTCTCTCATCCAATGCTTTTTGCCAAAAAGTTATGCTTTTCGACGTAGATTATCCTTTTACATGGAGAAGCAAACAAGATTGCCAACCTTTTTGAGCTAGTATATTCTTTCGAATCAGCGTATTTGGTTTCTTAAGCAGTACAGAAGCCTCAACAAAAGCAAATCGTGGCGTACAATTAACATCAATGTGTTGGAAGATGACTTTGTACATCGTAATCAACATCGTACTAGTTTATTAGTAGGATGGAGTTTTTGTTGAAATGCAGCTAAACATGTCTTAGCTAGTTAAGTTATTTCTAAGAAAACATGAATGCTACTCTGGCCCATCCGGAGCAAAGTAACACGTACAGCAACAACAACAACAAAATTTGAAACAAAAAGGAAAAAGTATTCGGCAGCAAAATTCATGCCATCGCTTGGCACGCTCTCTCAAAGATGTCTTCGGCAGAGGACATTCGCTTCACCTAGCATATGGTCAGGGTGTGTTAACTTTAATTGGCTGCAAACACAACCAGCCTTGGATTAATTCCGATAAAACCATCTCAAGTAATAACAAAAAAAAAAGAGAGACTAATACATCAGAACGAAAATTCCCAGAAGAAACTGTAGGCTTCACTTACTTGAGGTAGCGCGTTGCAGGTTTCCCCAAATTCAGACTGCACACCATGAGGTTAGCAAGAGTTTCAGCATCCTTGGCATCCTGAAAAGTGAACGGGGCGTCCGGTTCTGTCAGTAAGCTTGAAAGATCGAGAATTCTGCTATGGAAGCTCAATACTCATTGGCTTGTGCTTCTAGCTAGTGCCGACAGAGGAAATGCCCGTTTCGGCAAAGTAAGATCTTCAGAGCTGACCTTGTTCAGCGAGTCCAGCAGCAACGCCTCTGCTTCCTCAAAGTGGCCCATGTGCATCGAACACAGGGCTTTCCCGTTAAGAATCAAGCAAGTCGTTGGGTACTTCTCTGACAAGTCTTGGAAGATGAGGTGCGCTTCTTGGATCTTGGAGCCACCCTGAAAGATATGGCAAGTCATGTATCGCACGTCTGAAACTGATGGCAAAATTTCTCAGAAATTTTCTCTCATGTCATTTCTTCCTGTGGTAATAATATCTCCAAATCAGAAATTTCCTACAATGACAATGCGTGTGCCTACCATGACAAGGTCCACCCATGCGTTAGCGAGCTGTGTCAGTGTGTGGTCTTCATCGAGCTGCTGCATGACCCTGAGCTGCTTCTCCGCGTGATCAGCCCTATGCATTTGCAAGTATATCTGAACATTCAGCGCAAGCCTGCACCATCAATTGTCGAGCGGACAAGTGCTTAGCGGTTAAGTGCATTTCAAAACATTGTCGAGAACCGGTGATGTATCTATCTGATGACAAAGGAACAAACAGAGGATTTGGTATCTGAAACAAACAACCGAAGCTTACAGTTCCATGTTCCCGCCAGAGCTGGTGTGCTTCAGAGCCTCGGCGTAATCGCGCTCGTGCATGAAGACGGTGCCTGCCATCAACCGGAGAATGGGGTTGCTCCCGACCGCCGGATCCCTCAAGAGCTCATGAAGTTTTGAGATGACCGATTCCTTGCACAACGATCACAGAAAGCATGTACAAACGTCAATGTGAGGAATGACGGATGCACCGATCTCGCATTTTTCAGGAAACCTTAACTAACGCCGCGGAAATGGATGGATGCATGCAGACCTTGTTCCCGGCGTCGCCGGAGAGGTACACGGCGAGCAGCTTGACGGCTTGGAGCGGCGTGGCGGCACTTGGCCCGATCTCGTCGATCACCAGCTGCAAGCAGGGAGGCACGAACCAACAACGTGTCAGAACGCGTCACAACGATGGAGGACGTCGATCGTGCGGTGCGGGTGCACGTACGGTACCTGGTGGGAGCCGATGGCGAGGTAGGAACGGTAGAGGATGGCGTCGCGCTCGACGATCTCGTCGGGGGAGAGGGCGCTCGCGGCGACGGACTGGCTGCTGGTGATGGCGGCCTGGTACGCGCCGATGTAGAAGCTGTTGCGCAGGCCGAAGAGGTGGTCAGGCGACGACGCCATGCTCGTCGGATCGGCCTTCGTCGACCGGCGGTGCAGCGGACGATGGATCGAGGGGCCGCGCGCGCGCTCGGAGGAGGGACGACCGAGGTTTGGATCTCGTCAAGGCGCGCGCGGGTGTTATGACGTTGTTGAACGTGGAAAAGCGCAAACCCCCGCTTGCGTTGCACGTTTCTCGATTATTACGTGTCGAGATTGCTTGAAGTTGGCATTAGCGACACAAAAAAGGCTGTGCAAGATATTTCCCACTGTCTCCGGGTGAATTGTCCCTAGGTTAGTGATGCATGAACATTACGATCGGCGGCCAGAAAGTTCCATGCATCTGCGTCATTCGGAAAAAAAAAAGAAAAAAAAAACTGGATTTCAGTTTCGAACCAAATTAAACCAAACCAAAGTTTCTTGTTGGCCACTATATCGGCATGTACGTAGAAGGAATGTGAAGAAAGTTCAACGAGTTGTAGGATTATATAAAGAAAAATAAGATGCTAGGCGATTATATCCTGGAGAATCCATGTTTGCCAGCTCCTTGATTACGAAATTAACTATTTCTATACGTTTATTTACGTATACTCCTATCATGCGTTTTCTGCATGTTTTTAAATAACGGCCAAATATACATATTCATTTCAGGAGAAGCATACGTAACAGTCCATATATAACACTGGTATTGCGGGCATTTAATTTCTTCCTAATTTAATTTCCAGTATAAGAGGGGACACATGTCCCCACATGCCTCGCTGATCAATACATGCCATACATAAGACAACCGGAGGAGGGTGAGCTCGCTGTCGTCTTCTCTTCTTAATCAATCTTCTGCCATGCGCGCATCAATGGGGATCGCCACCCAGAAGAATGTGCCGGTGATCTTTATCCTCGTGCTCTTTGGATGCTTCCTTGCATCAGCACACCGTACGAGTACATATTGTTCTGTTCAATTTTCATGCATGAATGTAGATGCCGGCACTCGTTTCAGCCGTATATAGACATGTATACACGGCTTCTTGTACTGTTGTTTATATTGACGTGAATTTGGAAATCTAATGCATGCAGCTGAGAAGGGCCGTCGATTTCTACGGGCAGAAGAACCAAACTCCGCTGTTCCGATCGGTTATCCTTTGCTAGACGAGCTGAAGGAGAGCGGTCCAAATAACACTCAGAGTAAATTGACATTTTGTAGGCAAGATGTAGATTGCACGCCGTCTTGGAGCAAATGCTACTGTTGTATGATTATGCCAGCTCATCTGTGTTACAGAACTCTGGACGAGTGCAACAAACAGTGCTGCCACCCCACCTGCCGATCGTTACCGCCGCCTCTGTCGTGAAAAGTTTCGGTGCTCTCAACGTCGTCATCAGCCTCCAAGAGCAACACAAACGCTGGCTTGATAGTTTCGAGTTTTCTTGCATTGCCAAATAATTTGTGTAAAGCGTGTGATCACGCAAGAGGTTCCAGTGCACCAATTATTGCAACATACAAGCAGGCAACAAACGCGCTTTCATGTCCAGCCGTGCCGAGTATATGCATTTAATCACCAACATTTCTTTTAGATAAATGGCATTGTAGGAGTAGTGTCTAGATTGTCTTGACCGCAATTGACACAGTACTCATCCACGACTTTACGCCCGCTTTATGCATAATAAACTAATAACGTACAGAGTAGAAGAGGAAAGGTGTATATATAAATTAGATTCACTTGCAGTTCATAGCATGAATTTACATTACCAATTCAAAATTTAATCTGTGCATTTGAGATCTACCAAAGCATACGGTTCATCCACGGAAGGGAAGAACTGAAAAAGGAACTCAGAGTGCAAAAACAAAACAGAAATAGTTGACCTTAGCTGCTGAAACACTCCAGGCAGTGGAGAAGGTAAGTGGCCTGTGTTAAGGATACCTAACTTAAGAACTTTACTTGAATTCTTCCACAATTTTAAGCCACAACATAAAGTCATGCAAAATTGCAGTATCTTTAGGATTTGGCTTCAAAAAAACTATAAATGCTATAACATCCAAGCATGCCTAAATATAATCCATACATATCGTGGGGGCTAAATATCTCCAGCATTTACTTTTTTCATTTTTATATGAGCAGTGGTGGGTGCATCATGTCATGTGCTTGATGATGTAGATTTGGTGTCAAAAAACTATAAATGCTATAACATCCAAATGTGCCTAAAATAATCCATACATATCCTGGGGACTAAATATCTCCAGCATTTACTTTTTTCTATTTTTATATCAGGCGGTGGTGGGTGCTGCTTGCCGATCTAATTAGCCCTCCCTCACCTGGGTTTGCATCCATCTTCATTGGTGTGCGTCAAATGGGGAACGCCAGCCAGATGACTGAGACAGGGATCATGTTTATCATGCTCCTGGCATGCTTTCTGGCCTCTGCACAAGGTATGTTCCACTACAACATATGAGTAGTTTTTTTAGTGATCCATATACATGATCTACATACCCTAGCAAAAAACAAATGAACTACACAAGTTTTAGACGTCACAAGCGACTGAAATCGCTGATAATTTCAGGTGCTTCTACTGAAGTTTAGGTTAGAGTTTTCAGGGCTGGTGTGTTCCGTACGCCGTGGGATGCCTGATAGGTGCCACAACTGGCGGTGTGTAGTGGCATGATGGTAGGCATATTGTTGGTAGTGGGCAAATAGAAAAAAAAAACCGAACGGTTAGTGTAGTGGGGGAGGTGGTTAGTGTAGTAAGGGAAGGCGGCCTCGGAGGATACGACATGAAGATGTTAAGATGGCCGAAAGAAGAATAAGATAGAATACCAAGGGATAGGAATAATACATGAGCGCCATCCAATCTGAAATCAACATATGAAAAAAGACCATCAGATTGCGTATGGATAATACTTGTTCTTAGGTTGATAATACCATTGCTTTCACAACATAGTGATAAATAGTATCTCATTTGTGCAATTAGAAACTTCGTTTGCTCTATTGTACTACCCACAGTTATGTAACCCTGGCAATTGATGCAGGTGCAAGAGGAAGCCGACAACTAGGGGAGGATGAGAGTACAATAAAAGACATTACTGTGACAAATGGTTTCAGTTTAACAGACGTGCTGAAAGAGAATGGCAGTAACGATAGTGAGGTTGTTAGTATACTTTGTGTGAAGAGGGTTGGCCGTAGGTGCCATGATAATAAGTGCTATTGTTGTCTCGATGTGCAGCCCGAGCCGTGCTTTGAAACTCGCTATGAGTGCAGGCAACACTGCCCAAGATGCGACCCCAGATGCCCGCCACTGCTAACATCAGATGCTGGGGCGCGGCATTCGCAGATCTCCCCAATCAACAACACAATCGAAAAATTTGGCAAATATTAGTTGCATGTATGCATTCTCTTATTAATAATATTGTGTGTTCATTCTCTTATTAATAATATTAATTTTGGAGATAAACCTTTGATTTTGTGATTTGAGTTGGTTGTTCTTCGATTTATTGGCACTTAATCTACATAATATTATGCTCGCAAAAAAACCTACATTAATTATAGGATAAAGTCCATTTTACTCTCCCTAAGTTTGGTCATAGTCTAGATAACCCCCTAAACTAAAATTTGGTTTTACTTTACCCCTCATATTTGCCAAATCATCTCACTTTTCACACCTTTTATCTCCAATTCAATATTGTTTCAGGGACTCTAGCCGTTTAGCATCCGACAAATTTGTGTCTTTAAACGTTATTGCCTGTAGGTTATGTAATCAGCGCATGAGATAGACATTGATTTTATATGGATCCCGGCCAAACATGTGTTCTTTTTTGACCCACCGAAAAAAGGGTTTAGCACCAAATATTGGGATCAGAATCATTATCCCTCGTTTGGTCATATTGTTGAGGAGGTATCATATTGAAGATTTAACAGATAGTTTTGGCCAGAACCTATTTTCTGATTAACTATGTGTGAACCATAGAAAAATTGGCTCTACAAAGTTGTGACTACTGCAGAATTATTAATGAATTAAGCTGAGAGAAGGAGAGGTTACCAGGTGTGAACACAACGCGAATCTCCAAGAGATGCAGAAATAGATATAGTGACAGCTCAGCTGGGACGTTCGTGTGACCTGCCTTCTGTGCCTCAACTGCCTTATGAGAAGGAGAGATTAATCTCTTTGCCTTATGAGCACGTATGTCACAAAGGCGGTCCCTTATCCTCCCCTTGGAAGTATTATCTCATTTTAGAAAAAGTTATCTTGACCCTTGGAAGTGTCTCACTCACCAAGTTCTGCTGATTCTTTGATCATGATCCATGAATGAGCATACGCACTTTGATCAAGAATATTCCCCCATGAACCACGAACTTGCTCAGAAGTCTATCAGATCAAGAGGTTTTCCGGTGCACCAATGAAACATACAAGCAGGCAACAAACGTGCTTTGATGTTAAACTGTGCCGATTATATATGCATTTAATTACCAACATTTCTTTTAGATAGATGGCTGGTGTCTAGATTGTCTTGACTGCAATTGAAAGTGCTCGTCCACTACTTTACGTCAGCTTTATGCATAATAAACTAATAAGATGAAATGTGTACGTATAAATTAGATTTACTTGGAGAAGTTCATAGCATGAATTTACATTATCAATTCAAAAAAATTAACATGTGCATTTGAAATCTACCAAAGCATACGATTCATCTGCGGAGGGGAAGAACTAACATGTGCATTTGAAATTACCATAAAATAGGTTCTTAGGTTGAGAATACCACAACATAGTCATAAAATAGTACTCATTTGTGCACTTAGAAACTTTGTTGTGCTCTATTGTACTAGCCACAGTTATGTAACCCTATTAATTGATGCAGGTGCAAGAGGAAGCCGACAACTAGGGGAAGATGAGAGCACAATAAAAGACTTCGCTATGGCAAATGATTACAGTTTAACAGAGGTGCTGAAAGAGAATGGCAGTAACAATAGTGAGGTTGTTAGTATACTTTGTGTGAAGAGGGTTGGCCGTAGGTGCCATGATAATAAGTGCTACTGTTGTCTCGATGTACAGCCCGTGCCGTGCTTTGAATCTCGGTATGAGTGCAGGCAACACTGCCCAAGATGCGACGGCCACAACTGCCATCCGCCACTGCTAACATGATGTTGGGGCTCTGCATTCGCAGATGTCGCCAATTAACAACACCATCGAAAATGTTGGCAAACATTAGTTGCATTACTAATAATATTGTGTTCATTATGGACGTGTGCACCGATATATATGAAAGGAATAAAAACAATCTTGATAAACCTTTGATTTTGTGATTTGAGTTGGTCGTTCCTCGATTTATTGGCACTTAGTCTACATACTATTATCCTGGCAAAAAGACTACATTAATTATAGGATAAAGTCCATTTTACTCGGCCATAGTCCAGATAACCCCCTAAATTACAATTTGGTTTTACTTTACCCCCAACATTTGTCAAATCAGCTCACTTTTCACCTTTTATCTCCAATCCAATATTGTTTGAGTGACTTTAGCCGTTTAGTATCCCACAAATTCGTGTCTTTAAATGTTATTGCCTGTAGGGGCTATGTAATCAGCGCATGAGATAAACACTGATTTTATATGGATCCCGGCTAAACATGTGTTCTTTTTTGACCCACCAAAAAAGTGTTTAGCACCAAATATTGGGATCAGAATCAATAACCCTCGTTTGGTCATATTGTTGAGGAGGTATCATATTGAAGAATTAACAGATAATTTTGGCCATAACCTATTTTTTCTGATTAACTATGTGTGAACCATAGAAAAATTGGCTCTACAAAGTTGTGACTACTGTAGAATTATTAATGAAGCTGAGAGAAGGAGAGGTTAACACAACGTGTGACTGTAACAACTACATTCCTTACCAGGTGTGTGAACACAACGCGAATCTCCAAGAGACGCAAAAATAGATAGTGACAGCACAGCTGGGAAGTTCGTGTGACCTGCCTTCTGTGCCTCAACTGCCTTATGAGAAGGAGATATTAATCTCTTTGCCTTATGAGCATGTATGTCACAAAGGCGGTTCCTCAACCTCCCTTTGGAAGTGTCTCACTCATCAAGTTCTGCTGACTCTTGATCATGATCCATGAATGAGCATACGCACTTTGATCTAGAATATCCCCCCATGAACGACGAACTTGCTCAGAAGTCTATCAGATCAAAGTTTCTGCAAATTTCTCAATATACGAATCAAATGATCCTCACAAAATTAAAGCATCGGCTCAATGTTCTAAATATGCAATGTCTATGAAGTATCAGCGGTATTCCAGTGTTTGTAAAACTTATAAGCATCCGCACAATGTTCTAAATATGAAATGTTTATAATGATTTAGTCAGTGGGACGCCTTCCAATAGAGAAAATATCTATCTTTTGGGACAGAAAACTGATGATCCCAGGTGTGCTTAGGTTGGTACAAACTACAAAATGATGTTATGATACGTCATATGTGTGACTGTGCCTGACAACCACATCTTGTAGACGCGTGCATGTAGTATGGACTCGACAGCTTGTAACTCCCATGTCTTGGTCCATTTTAGCGTTGCCACTAATAGCCAGCTAAGCTATGGCAGTTACCAGTCCACAGCAAGGTTGTTTGTGGCTTTCAACTACCATTCTCCGTAATTCGAAGCTGTCTAGCTATATGTTGTAGATGACGGATAAAGGTGACCATTGCCTCCCCATGAACAACTCTCTGACGAAGCGACCATACACAGGTGATCACTCCTCCACGAACAACTCTCTCTGTGGCTAGTACTCCTACTACTACTAGTAGGGGGCAGGCCCAGAGCTAACAGCTGAGCCTCGATCTACGACTTCGCCAGCCAGCTCCTGCCTGCCTTTCCGCTCCCCGCCCCCGCGCTCGCGCCTCTCCGCTCCACTCCCACTCCTGACGAGGTGAGATCGATTTCGCTCCCCGCCCTCTCCCCTCCCCCTCTCGCTTACCCGTGCATTCCTGTCAACCTCGCGAGATTGATCATGGCGGTTTTGCGCGGACGCGGCGCGATCAGAATCGGTTCGGTTTCGTGTTTTTTGTTCCTTTTCTTCCGTTCGGTTTTGCGCGGATGGATTGTTGCGCTAGTAGTACCAGTTTCGGTGGAGCACCGATCAACGTGTCAGCTGCGTTCGTCCTAGCTTTGCTAGTTAAGTTACGACGAAACCTGTTCATCTAGTTCTTGATTGAGCTGGTTTTGCTTTGCCTGCCTGCGTTCCCCGGTCTTGGGATTTCACTTAATTAATCGGTGATGCTCCATTACTGCCGCTGCGGACTCCATGTTCGCGCGTGCGACATGTTCATTCCCTTTTTGAGATGCAAATACAGTACCTTCATGATTGACACGAGTCGAGTGTAAAGGTTGATCCCCTTTCTGCAGGTCAAGTGTAAAGGTTGCTACTCTCCACATCTTCTGAAGAAGCAGACACACATACGTACAGGTAATATCGATCACTCCTCCATGATCTCTCTCTCCCCTAATGTCCAGCTCCGATCCCGTCTCTTGTCTTGTTGATTCAATAACTTAAAACGGGAGTTGTTTTATCTTGGGCAGAAATGAACCAGCAAGCTAGTAGTTAGAAGAATCCATTCTTCTTTCATTTACTAGGTTAGAGTTTGTTTTATCTTGGGAAATTATCGAACCTAGCACTAGCAGGCTGCTTGCTAGTTTGGGAGAAAAAAGAAACAAAAGGGGGTTTGGGCCTAATTTATATCCAGTTCACATGGACGGGCCGGAAATGTGGTTCGAGTAATTAGCCCATCCTTGGTTTAGGCCGAAATTGTGGCCCATCCAAAGGAATCCTCGGTAAAGAGTTTTCAATGCATGAAGTAGTTTTGTTTCAAAAAAGAACCGGATCATAATTCAACTGTTGCCCTTGTATGCAGTGTTGGAGCTCAGTCTTTCGTGCGGGGAAGGCCATCACACCCAAAATGAGGTATAGTCTTTTTTTTTTGGGTAAAGAGAGAGCTCTGTTGATTCAGAAGAGTTATCTCTTGAATTAGGCACTTTATCATCTTCCATATCAACTTTTTGTCGATTAGGACACACAGAGTTGTTGTAGCATTCAAGAAATGGTACTGATCCGACTATGGATCCTTCTTCCTTTGCATGCATTATGTCATTTCTCAGGTGGCAAGCTCTCCGTAGCATTATAAGAATGTGTGACTTTGTTTATTTTGTGGCCGAATCTAGAAGAACTAAAACAGCCACTCTGGTCCTGAATATTCAAAATCCTCTTCTGGAGGCAAAGCTGCTTTCTGTTAACATGAAAATCAAACATGATAAAAGTTTTCTGGGTATATATGGCGCAGGACATCAGTGGCTGCTGCTCTTCTCGCGTTTAGAGCTGCTGTTGTCGTGCTCTGCAGCACGTCTCTCTGCTTCCTGGTTACGGCCTCTGACAAGGATGACTTAACACCATTCAAGTAAATATAAAATCCTTTCCTTTGTTTAGGTCATTATAAATGTGGATTAGTACTTTCTTTTCTCCTTGTTTGTTTGTGTGTTTCAGATTTCATTTGCGTTCTTTTCTGCAGGTTGCTGCAGTTTGCCCTGTCCGTTCAGCTGTGTTGGAGCGTCACCAGACTGTACCAGGATGCTCGCGTGATCCTCGGCTACGCTGCACTGCCAGGACGTCACGGTTGCTATGCAATCATCATCGGCGAGTTCGTGCGTACCTTGCCCATTGTAAAGTCTTCCAAAACTTTCTTCCGACCTACGTTGGTGATGGGATTGATTTGCAGGCTTGTTCGTGGGTGACCTACGGGGGCGGCGCGTTCGCCCTGGCGGCGCATGTGTACTTGGACAAGGATATCCGTCGATGTGCTGCTCTGCTGGGGCCTCAATCGTGCAGCAGGTACAAGACAGCAGCTGTGCTGGACTTGTCGGCGGCCGGCTTCACCACCGTGGTTGCGTTCATAATCCTCTTCCTCATGACTCCACCGCTAGGCTAAGCCTTGAGCCGCGCTTCCACGCTACTGTGCTTATCATGTGCTTTCCTTAACTAGTTCTACCAGTCCTCTGAACAAACTAGCCAGGCGCGTTAATACTGTGTGTATGTGTGTGTAGTATGTGGAAACTGCCTTCGTTAATAGGCCACGGTCAATCTTCCATCCGCAAAAACAAAGAAATAGAGAGGGAAAACCAGATCTGGGCGAGAATCGAACTTATCTCACTGCCGGAGACGAGGACGTCCACCAATCGACCCCCAACCTGCACACCATCGACGGGTGGTTAGGGTTCCGCCACCATGGAACCAGAAGACAAAGGAAGGGGGAGGGGAAGGCGCGAAACATCACCTGCACCGGGAGAAGAGCGGTCGGAGACGAGGATGGAGAGAGAGGAGAGCGGCGGGAGCAGGAGCGGGAGCGCAGGAGAGCGGCGGGAGCGGGAGCGCGAGGGTGAGAATGGCGAGGGAGGCGGCGGGGGATGAGAAGATAACGCGCGCGAAATGGCGCTAGTGGCGGGCGGTGACGCTAGGGTTCCCGCGCTTGCGCGCCTTGCACCGCGCGGGCCAACTTTTCTGGCCGCCGCGCGCGCGTCCCGCGCGAGCCTGGCCGCGCAGAAACGGAAATGAAATCCGTTTCCCGGGAGCCAGGCTCGCTCGCCCCTTTTGCATCCGCCGGGCCAGGCCCAACTGGCCATGCAGGCATCCAGTCACCCCAAACCTGCATCCCGGGAGCCTGGGCAGCCCATATGCAGGAATCCAAACACGCCCTAGAGATTTCATGTTTTCTTGCATTGCCAAATAATTTGTGTAATGCGTGGGATCACACAAGAGGTTCTGACCGGCCCGTGCACCAATGCAACATACAAGCAGGAAACAAACGTACTTTTTGATGTTCGACTGTGTAGATTATGCATTTAATCACACAAGATTATGCAGAAAAACTGTCGTTTTGGTGGTGTTTGGAGTGCCTTGACCGTAATAGATACAGTACTCATCCACGAGTTGAAGCCATTTGATGCATAATAAATTAGTAACAAATTAGTACGGCGTAGAAGAAGAAAGGTGCATATAATTATCAAATTTACTCTGCACAAGTTCATAGGCTCGTATGCCTGAATTTACATATCTAATTCAAGAATCATAACTCTAGCATTTGAAATCTACCAAAGCGTATTGGTTCATCCGTAAAGGGGAAGAACTGGAGAGCAACTAAGAGTGCAAGCGAAACATGAATGTTGGATAAGAAACAGTAAATGGACTGTTAAGGATAGCTAACATAACAACTTTACTTAAATTCTTCCACCATTTTGAGCCACAACTTAAAGTCTTGCAAAAATTGTAATATCTTTTAGATTTGGTGTCACAAAATAAAAATGATATAACATCCAAAGCAGGCCTAAACATAATCCATACTTATCATGGGGACTAAATATCTACAACATTTATTCTCTTTTTTTATTTTATGTCAGGCGGTGGGGCGCATAGCTAATCTATATTAGTAGGCCTCACCTGAGTCTGCATCCATCTTCATTCGTGTGAGTCAAGTGGGGAACGCCAGACACATGACTGTGACAGGGATCGTGTTCATCGTGCTCCTTGCATGCTTTCTAGCCTCTGCACAAGGTACGTTCCACCACCATATACGAGTAGTTTTCTTAGGTGATCCATATATATGAACTACTCAATTTTTCTACACCGCAATCAACTGAAATCGTTGATGATTTCAAGTGCTTCTACCGAAGTTTAGAGGAGAGTGTTTTCAGGGTTGATATGATGTGCTCCGCAAGATGTGGGATGGGTAGATGGCACAAGTGGCGGTGTATAGTGTGGTATGGTGGTGCGTGAATCGCTAGAGCCATGTGTGCAAGATGGCATTGGGTATGGTTGGTGAAGTTGAAAAACAAATGGTCTGTGTGTGTGTGTGTGTGTACCTTGTGTGGATCGAAGAAAGAATAAGATAAATATCGGGGGAGGAAGAAGACATGAACGCCGTCCGATTTATCAACATGTGAAAAAAAAAACCCATCGGAGTTTCGATCCTTTTTCATTGGCTGAGAGTACCATTGCTTTCAGATCATAGTGATAAATAGTAACACCCTTAAGTTTCATGAATGAAAACACATCGATACATATATTATCATCTTACTTGTGTAATTGGAAACTTTGTTGTGATCAAATATTATACTAGCCACAATTATGTAACCCTGGCAATTTGTGCAGGCGGGAGAGGAAGCTGGCAACTAGGGGAGGATGAGAGTACAATAAAAGACTACACACATGCAGATAATTACAGTTTAATGGGCGTGCTGAAAGAGGATGTTAGTAACAATAGTGAGATCGTTACTATATTTTGTATTAAGAGAGCTCACCATAGGTGCCTTGATAATAAGTGCTATTGTTGTCTCGATGTGCATCCGGAGCCGTGCTTTGAATCTCGGGATGAGTGCAGGCAACACTGCGAAAGATGCGACCCCAACTGCCATCCGCCACTGCTGACATCGTCAGATGTGGGGGCTCTCCATTCGTTGATGTCGCCAATCAACAGCACCTTTGAAAATTCTGGCAAGCGCTAGTTGCACGTTTGTATTCCAAATAAGATTGTGTTCGTTCTAGATGTGCACACCAATATATATGAAGGACTAATAACAATCAATAGATAAAGATTTTTTTTTTGTGTGATTTGTGTTGATCGTGCTTTGATTTATTAAATTTTTCCCTTGTTACAATAGTTCTAAATAATTGTGGACCATCTATTTGAGTAGATATTAAGGCAAAAGATGAAGTCTTGCACTCTATTTTCCTTTTATTGTTGTAGAAAGTAATTATTTTTCAAAATGTGATGGATATTAGATCCGGATTTTCAGTTGTTTGGTTGCGTGAAGAAAAAACATGTCAATTAGAAAACTCGCGTGAGACATGTCAAGTAGAAAAGTGGTCACATTCGTGACAAAGGATTTTCTACGTGTCAAAATAAAGTGCAAGATAGTGTGATTAGTTGTTACGTACTCCATCCGTTCATAAATATAGTGTACATCTAGTTCTGTCTTAAGTAAATATTTTTAACTTTGACCAATAATATCTAGAAAACCGTAAATATTGACAATATAAAAATATTTTTACTAGACTCATCATGAAATGGATATCATAATATATAACTATCTTACTTTGAAATAATATATATTTTTAGATATTGTTGGTTAAAGTTAAAAAAACTGACTTAGGAGTTTAGGACAAAAGTCTTCAAAGATATTGGTTTTGTTATAGACTCGCCTGTCAATTGTCATGCACGAAACAATTATATTCTAATAATAATCCCGTACACTTGCAGTAGTGCATTGTAAATGATCGAGATTTTTTATTTATCGGATTACATCCAGTATATCTTTTGGTGTGAAATTAACAATTTTGACATATATTCTTTTTAGAAGGAAAAAATCACTCAAAAACAGGTCGTTTATAAACTGCAAACAAGCCGAGAGCCCAGATATACGTCATAAACGTGGGCTCATTGTACAGAGAACTAAACTAGACTAATGTGAGTGGGCTGCAAAATGATGTCGTGCAGCATGTTGGACGGCCCAATATTGCCGGTAGTCCAGGGTGGTCGCTATCTGAAATAGCGACCACCCCCTGCTGCCTGGCGCCCGCCCACGTCCGCCTCGTCCGGCCGCCGCAGGTCTGTCCGGCGAGCGGCGAGGTCCGAAGTCGACGCCGCATGCGCGCCATCAGAGAAAGAGGCCTAAATCCAGTGTGTGCTCTGACTAAGCGGCCGGGATATGCGTCGGGAAGCATCGTTCAGGCGTTCACCTCCGGCCTCCGCTGGCCTGGTCGTCGGAGTACGAATCCCCTGCTGCCGCCTCGCCTCCTCCGGCCACGGAAAGGATCTCCGACGGTGGCCCCGAGACACCGCCGAGCTTGTGTTCACAGAAACTACCAACAGCAGCAAAACGCAATCAGTTAATGGAAAGAGCGCCTAGAGTGAGAACGCACGCGCGCACCATGCGCGGCCACGGCGTCCGAACGTCTGCTAGTGGCCCTCCTCCAACTCAATTCCGAGAAGCAACGCATCTGCCAAAACATGCTTACGAGGAACGCCGTCGTGCTACTGCTTGCTGCTGGTACGGTGTTCGCCGGAACGCCGCCGTCGGTCCCCTGAGTTCCTATCATTCGCGTGTCTTCCTGGAGGTCATCCCTTCTTGATTCTCGCAGTCGTGCACAGCTGGAGGCGAAGGAAGAGTGAACGGCTGCTGGGGTTGAACCACGCCGCTCGCCCAAGCTTAATTAATCGGGCATGGTGATGGAAAACCAGCTGGCCGGGCAGACGGGCATGGCGCGCACCCAACGCGTCCCCGCTCTCGGAGGCCATGTGGCTGTCCTCTCCGTGCGTGCGCTCATACTTGTAAGAGCAGCGACTGCTTCTGGTTAAACGCGAGCACAAACGGTTTGAGTAATGCCATGGTTTGCTGAAGAAGAGGATCGCGGCTGCAATTTGGCCAGCCGCCACTGTCCGTGATGGGATCGCCGGCCGCTGGACAAGTGGTCAAGTTGATCGGTATTGTTTTTCTCTTCGCCCCTGCTTCTAAAGCGCATATCAATTACAATGCAACCTGTTTTCAACCATTATCTGCGAAATCGAACTGATCATCATGAGATGCACATCGATCAAGCGATCGAGATGCCTAACACCCTTAATTTTTCATCCATGAAAACACATTGATGTATATATATATTATCATAAGAGTACAACTGCAGATAGTTACAATTTGACGGGTGTGCTGAAAGAGAATGCCACTAAGAATAGTGAGATTGTTACTATAATGTGTGTGGGGTCAATTGATCTGCTAGCACGCATAAGCGTGACCATCCAGCAAAGGCCCTCAAGTGTTGAGCCATCCAGGGAACGCCTCTCAGGAGCTGAGCCCGTGCTCTCATCGTAGCATTATGTCTTGTCCCGCCCGATTCTATTTTGTTACACGCGTAAAAGGCATGTGCATTGATCCATATGCCCTTGGCTGAAACGGCACAAGAGACCATCGATCTCACGCACCCAGCGAACGCCAGGAAGAGAAAAGAAAAAAAACACTTCGAACCCTATCTGCGGCGGCGGCGGCGGCTGACGCGCTCGCGCAGGTGAGCCACTGGCAGAGCGGCGCGAGCGTGCAGGGCTGCGACGATGTCAAGCCCCGAACAAATCGAATCGACTCAGAACAGCAGAGATACAAGGAGAACAACGAATCACACGAGAAACACAAGAATATCCACGGCCGAATCCCAGTTGAATTGATAGATAAGCTGAAGAACAGCAGGAAAGCCTAGTTACATTACTCTAGACCTAGACAACCTTCCTCTTTCTTACTTGTTCTCGACGAAAGCTAAGGCTTTATAGCCGATTACAAAACAGAGTCACCGCACGCGGTAAAGAAAACATTACAGGCTGGAAAGTTAAAGTGAATAATTGGGCTGGTAGCCGCACGATTGGAGTTAAGCGGTATCGACGCATCTGGTCCGTCCATTGCTTATGTCTTCTTGGGCAGGGCCTGACAATCCCCCCCACTTAGAATGCACTTGTCCTCAAGTGTATCTCTCTGGAAACCACGACTTGATTGTTGCCCAGTAGAAAGAAGGAAACGAAGATTGTATGAACTTTGCATCCTCCCAAGTTGCATCGTCAGCCGATAGGTTTTCCCAATGAACAAGCCATTGGCTGACAACCACATTACCGCGAGGGACAGCTCTTGTACTGAGGACTTCTTTCGGTGAGTTTTTGATGTAGCCTTCCTTGGTCACCAGTGGTAAGTCAGGAGATGGTACAGCCTTCTTCCCCACATGCTTTTTCAATTGACTAACATGGAACACATCATGAATTTGAGCTGATTGAGGTAACTGGAGTTTGTAAGCGACCTGGCCAATTTTGTCCAGCACCAAATAAGGCCCATAGTACTTAGAGGCTAACTTGAGGTTGTGCCGAACCCCAAATGCAGCTTGTCTGTAAGGCTGAAATTTCAAATAGACCATGTCTCCTGGGTTGAAAGATCGTTCAGACCTCTTGAGATCAGCATACTTTTTCATTCTGGTTTGAGATTGCTGAAGATTGTACTTGAGTCTATCAAGCATAGATTGTTTGTCTTCCAAGAATTCCTTGGCTGTTGACTCAGGACCAGGTACCATAACTTCACTGATTAGAGGAGGAGGAAAACCATATAATGCTTGGAAAGGGGTACATTTCAGTGATGTGTGATAATTTGTATTGTACCACCACTCAGCAAGGGAAAGCCATGAAGACCATTTCTTTGGTTCTTGAAATGCCATACACCTTAAGTAGCTTTCTAGGCATTGGTTGACTCTCTCAGTCTGACCATCTGATTGTGGATGGTATGCTGAAGAATAGTTCAGAGAAATTTTCAGTGACTTGAATAGGTCTTGCCAGAGTTGGCTTGTGAATATCCTATCTCTGTCAGTCACTATTGCTGCTGGTAATCCATGCAATTTGAAAATATTGTCAATGAACAACTGAACCACAGTTTGAACAGTGAATGGGTGAGACAGAGGTAAGAAGTGTGCATATTTAGTTAGCCTGTCCACAACTACCAAAATCACATCCTTGCCATTGGATTTAGGGAGTCCTTCAACAAAGTCCATAGAAATTTGTGACCATGCCATATCAGGTATAGGTAGGGGGTTAAGCAAGCCAGGATAGAGACAATGTTCTCCCTTTGCACGCTGGCAAACAGCACATTCTGACACAAATAGCTCAACAGTTTTCTTGAGATTTGGCCAATAAAACAATCTTTTGATTCTCTGGTAAGTAGCTCTTTGTCCAGAATGTCCACCTACAGCAGAAGAGTGGAGGGCTTGTAGTAATTTCATTTTGAGTTCAGGCAGGTCGCCAATATAAATCCTGCCTTTATATCTCAGGATACCAGCATGTAAGGAAAAGCCAGGAGCAGAATCATTTTTAATGGCCAATTTGCTGAGTAGTTCTTGGCAGTGATTATCAGAGAGATAGCTTTTCTCTATGTCTTCAGTCCAAGATGGTTGAACAACTGTAACAGCATCACATGAGAGGTTATTCCTTCTGGAAAGGGCATCAGCAGCAGTATTTTCCCTACCCTTTTTGTACTCAATGCTGTAATTGAATTCTAGTAACTTGAGCATTAATTTGTGTTGAATCCCATTGGTGAGCTTTTGATCCATCATGTGCTTTAAACTCTGATGATCAGTTCTTATAATCAGTTCAGTGCCAAGAAAGTAATGCCTCCATTTTTTTAGGGCTTCAATGATGGCAAGAGCTTCCTTGTGATATGTAGATTGAGCAGCTGCCTTTGGGCCCAGTACTTGGCTAAAGAAGGCTATTGGTCTGCCTTGCTGCATAATGACAGCTCCTATTCCATTTCCAGAAGCATCAGTTTCCAAGATGAATGGCTCACTGAAATTTGGTAGAGCTAATACTGGTGCTGTCGTCAGGTACTGTTTGAGCTTGTTGAATGCTATTGTTTGTTTTTCTGTCCAGTGGAAAGAGTCTTTCTTAAGAAGATCATGCAGTGGACGACAGATAAGGCCATAATCTTTGATGAACCTCCTGTAGTATCCAGTAAGTCCTAGGAATCCTCTGAGTTGAGTGATTGTTGTAGGTGTCGGCCACTGTTGGACAGCAGAAATTTTTGTTGGGTCTGTGGCAACTCCTGCACCACTGATGACATGTCCCAAGTAATCAACCTGTGGAGTGGCAAAGGTGCACTTGCTCATTTTTGCAGATAAGCTATTATCCCTTAGGAGTTGGAGGACTAACTTGAGGTGCCTTTGGTGTTCTTCTTCATTTTTGCTGTATATGAGAATGTCATCGAAGAACACTAATACAAACTTCCTGAGATAAGGTCCAAAGATCTTATTCATGAGAGCTTGAAATGTGGCTGGGGCATTTGTTAACCCAAATGGCATCACAACAAATTCATAGTGGCCGAAATATGTTTTGAAAGCAGTCTTATGGATATCATCAGGATGCATTCTTATCTGGTAATATCCAGATCTGAGATCAAGCTTTGTGAAAATTTTTGCTCCATATAGTTCATCCAACAAGTCTTCAATGACAGGAATTGGAAACTTATTTTTGATAGTGAGAGAGTTTAGTACCCTATAATCAATGCACAATCTCCAAGAGCCATCTTTTTTCTTGACCAATATAGCTGGTGAGGCATAAGGACTAGAGCTGGTCCTGATAAAACCACACTTGAGCAATTCCTTAATTAGTCTTTCCACCTCATCTTTTTGTTTGTGGGGTATTCTGTATGGTCTAACATTGGGAGGTTGACAGCCCTCTTTCATAGTCACTTTATGATCATCTTGTCTAGATGGTGGCAGTGAGTCAGGCTCAGCAAAGACATCTTGAAATTGTATGAGAATGTCATCCACCAGTGGAGGAATTTGTTGACTTGTGTTGTTTTGATCAGCACTGAGTATGTTGATTAGAAACACATACCCAGTAACACCCTTTGCTTTGATCTTATCTAGTTGCTGAGCAGAGATGAAATTTAGGCTCACTGAATTTCCAGGAATATTGTGGTCTGGGAATTTCACCACTTTCTGGCCATTTTTGTTTATGGAGATGTATCTTGTTTGCAGGTCAAGGCCAAGAGGACTGTGAGGTAAGATCCAGTCACAACCCAGGACTATGTCATGTCCTTTAAGAGGAAGCAGTGTAAAATCATTTTGGAATTTTTCACCATGGATAGTGTAGTTGCATTGCTTGAGGACACCTCCTGTTTCCAAGTATCCACCACCAGCAACTTTTACTCTTTGAGTGTCCATAGGGGTGATAAGAATGTTACATTTACTGGCAAAGGAAGAATCAATGAAGGTGTTGGTACTACCACTGTCCACTAAGGCAACAGCTCTTTTACCCCCAATGTTTATCAGCACAGAGAATGTGTTCACTGAAGAATCACCTTGGGCTGCTTGTGATGAAAGCATCATCAGTTGTTGCTGGTCTTGCATAGGTTCACCAATAGCATCTTCATAAACATTTTCTTCCTCTATTAACTGTTCCACTGCTAGCCAGTTTTCAGGGCTCATTGCCATAGCATTAATTGCTCTTCTAAACTTGCATACAAACTTATGCTGTGGAGTCCATGGTTCATGACAGCCCCAGCACTTGCCTGATTCTCTTTTCATCTGAGCTGGAATTTTGACTGTGTTTGGTGCAGTATTTTGCTGTTGATTTGCAGCCTGATGTACTTGCTGTTGTGCAGTGTTGGTGTTTCCTGCACTTTGTCTTGCATTATAATTTCCTGTATAGTTATTGCTTCTCTGAAACTGCTGGTATTGAGTGGTGCTTGATCTCTTTGAACTGGAGCCTTGTTCAAATTCCCTTGCTTTCCAGTAAGCTTGACAGAGTGTAATAGGATTGTGAGGAATAAGCTGATGCATGATATCCTCTTTTAAACCAGCAATAAAGGCTTTGACATAATATGCTTGGGTCATTTCAGGGTGTTCTCTCTGGACAAGAGCCATATTTTCCTCAAATTTCAGCATGTAATCAGTAACTGATCCCACTTGTTTCAGCTGTTGAAATTGCAAGACAACTCCATAGGTACTGACAGAAGAAAACCTGTCCAACACCATGCGACAGAAATCTGACCATGTGACATGTGAGGGTGGTGTTCTCAAACCACGCCACCAATGATCAGCAGCACCCTTGCAGTGTAAAGCAGCCATTGGCACCCATACATCCAAAGGAACATTTGCAAGCAAGAAGTAAGACTCACACTGCCTTAACCAACCCACTGGGTTATCACCAGAAAAGTGTGGAAAGTCCATTTTTGGCCTTGCTATCGATAAGCTGAAACTGGTAGCAGGATAGGTATCTCTGTTTTCAGTGTATGAGTTGTCATGATGAGGTTGTTTTTCAGGTTCTTTCGGTGCATCAGTTTTACCATCCTCAACAGCAATTTTTGCGGAATGAGAAGTGTGGATATCTTTAGTACCTGAAGCTGATGCTCCCTGATCATCAAAATTGCCAAAATTAATTGGTTCATGGTGTAATGAGATTTTGCCAGCAGCCTCTTGTTTCTTCAGAAATTCCATTTCCTCTGCAGTGAGCAAAGATGGTGCTTGAGGTTGAGGTGGTGCGCCTGCAGAACGATCAGCACTCGGAGGTTCACTTCCAGAACTGAACTGCAGCAAGAGTCTATGGATGGAGTCGACCTTCTCGTCCATAGCAACCACACGATTCTTAACATCAGATCCCGCAAGCTCGAGCTTTGCCAGGCGTTCCTGAGTGGATTTGAGATCCACTTTCAGAACTTGCACCGCCGCCAACGCCTCCTTGCCTGGGTCGCCTGCAGGTTCTCCCATCATGATCTCGTGCGAGGTTCAGAACAAGTTCCTCCCCTTAACAGCACGGATCTGGTCTACCGCCGCCAGTACGAGAGATCGGCCTTGGTGATGTTACCCACGAACTTGTTGTGGAACCCGAGCCTGAATCCCGTACTTCGCCGTCACCACCGCAGAACTATTTCATCACAAGTTGCAGGGATTTTACTCCAAGAACAGCTTTGATGACTGCCTCAGAAACCTGAAACCTGGTCAGAAATTCCCGCTGATTTGAAAGAATAGGTGTGGGGATCTACTTGGGATTTTACGGGGGAGACTGTTGTAGCTCACCCAACCATAGCAGACCTCCTGAGTGGGTGGGAAAGGGAGGGGAAAAAATTTTCTCGGCCAAGAAACGAAGGCTCTGATTACCAATTGTCAAGCCCCGAACAAATCGAATCGACTCAGAACAGCAGAGATACAAGGAGAACAACGAATCACACGAGAAACACAAGAATATCCACGGCCGAATCCCAGTTGAATTGATAGATAAGCTGAAGAACAGCAGGAAAGCCTAGTTACATTACTCTAGACCTAGACAACCTTCCTCTTTCTTACTTGTTCTCGACGAAAGCTAAGGCTTTATAGCCGATTACAAAACAGAGTCACCGCACGCGGTAAAGAAAACATTACAGGCTGGAAAGTTAAAGTGAATAATTGGGCTGGTAGCCGCACGATTGGAGTTAAGCGGTATCGACGCATCTGGTCCGTCCATTGCTTATGTCTTCTTGGGCAGGGCCTGACAGACGAGGACAGGGCGCTTGCGCGACCGCGGCACCGCATGCGCGCTCGCGCGGCTGCTGCGAAAGGCGTTCACGCATCTGCGGCGAGGCAACGGCGACGCACGCTTGCGCGGCTGTAGCGGGGCACGCTCACACTGAACTTTCGAATCCATGGCTCAAGTAGCTGATGCCGACGCCGACGGGACAAGGTGAGCCTCCATTGCTTCCTGATTTTGCTAAATTGGAACATGGCTAGATTTGGTTACGAATTGAACTAGCTTCACTGTAGGCAATTGTCTCATGTTAGTTGCTATCGAATCTTGCCTTGTAGGAGTTACATGGACAATGCATTTAGTATAAATATAAGACTTCCTGGGTACAAAGCTATTCTTGATGATGGAACTAGAACTGACCTAGAGGCTGCTGACCATGTTTTGGATGTGAATATGGCTCGTGAGTATCTGATGCATGATTTGGTGGATGGTTTGGCAACTAAAACCATTTGGGGAACAGATGTGCAAAGAAATGTGGAGGATTTGAGCACCGTGAGGATGGAAATTGTCCGCTGAATGGAGAAAAGAAGAGGTGAGATTAGTAGTTTTTTTTTAATGCATGCTTGTCTTTAAATATTTGACTAACTTTATCTTTCATCAGGTTACAGGAAGAGGAAAGTCTATGCAAAGAGGGAACCAAAGAGGCCAAAAATAGTGCCAGCAGCCACCATTTCACCTGGGTCAATCACACGTAGGATGGTAAATGTCATACATGGACATGGGGAAAATGATCACCTATCCTCTACCTCTATCTCTTCTGCCAAGAGATTGTTGGTGATGTCCCAGGAAGGTGGCGGCTCCACTTCAACCTAGATCAGTTGTTTCTTTTATTGAACTTTGTAATTTATTTGCTGCAATGGAACTGCATGTAATCCTCTATTGCTGACATTTCTTGTTTCTTTGTCAGCCTGCATGTAATCTGAACCTATAATTCAGTATTGTGCATTTGTTCGTTGTTTGTGTAATTTGCAGTATCAGGTCACTGTAGTTCTGGTATATTAATATGATTGTGGCTGTCTTTTGTGCTCCCTAAAACAGTCGTTGCAATGTACATGTACAAAGGTCATGTCAAATTTTGTTTACAAGTTACATGCTGCCCAAATTGGTGAAATAATGCTGTCTAAAGCCTTAAAACAGTAAGTATGACGTTCTGTAGAAGTGGAGGGTAGTATAGTCATTGAACATGCCTATTTAGGCCTCAAAACAAAGATGTGGCCTGCTGTTCCTGAAAAAATGCTCCTGAGGGGCGTTTTCTGGATGGCTCAACACTTGAGGGCCTTCGCTGGATGGTCACGCTTATGCGTGCTAGCAGATCAATTGACCCTGTGTGTGTGAAGAGGGCCAGCCAGAGGTGCCATGATAATAAGCGCTACTGTTGTACTCCTTCCGTCCCTAAATGTAGGGCTTTTTAACATTCAAACACAGAAATAATCAATGTATTAAAAGACTACCATACACTTCATTTTTACCTCAATCCATCACTCTACCAACCCTCCCACCTACCATAAAGTTTGTCTTATCCTCAAAACTACCTACATTTAGAGAAAAGTTCAAACTCCTAAAAGGCTCTATAAAAAGGGACGGAAGGAGTAGAGGACTAAGGCTCTCCGCACTCATGTTACTCTATTTGCTTCCTCTAAAAAGCATATTCTGTTCTGGTCATCAAGATTCTTTCCTCTAAACCAATTTCTCCCGCACCCATCGTTCCTCTATATTTTCCTTTATCCCAACTACTTAATATTTTATTCAACCATCTCCTTTCATCTCTTCTCCTTCTTTTCTTTTTTTTTTATCTATTCTCTTCTCTCTCTCTTCCACGTGTCTCCCTCTGTCTCGGGCCGGCAGCGGCAGCAGGCTGTAGCGGGCGTCCGCTCCATGCGCTAGATTTGGCGGATCACTGCTCTTACGTAAGCGTAGCGTAGCATTTAGCGGGCCGCGGTGCAGGGCTTCCGTCCGGTAAAACATCCTGCAGGGACCTTTACCGCATAGCGGTGCGGACAGCCTAAGAGCAAACTCAACGCGCACTGTTCATCCGGCGCATAGCCAAAACAACTCAGCCAGGAGGAAAGAGAAACCCGCCCTGACAGCCCGCTCGGCGCGACTGCGAGCACCGAGCGGGGCACGAGCTCCAACGCATCGTGGGCCCGTTGTTGCCTTTCTCCTCTGAGCCGTGGCCTGCTCCTGCTGCCTGCCGCACGAGAAATCTGCAAAAGGTAGGACCCGGCAGGTGGCGTTGCGTTGAGCGCCATGGCGCATGTGTTGGCTCCAGAGTGAGCTGGATCGGCTATGCGCCCTAACCGCACCGGGGAACGGTATCCGGTACTGGAGGACGCAGATAGCGAATTTTGGTCTGCACCGGGGCACTCTAAAGCTTCCGCTATCGTGGCGCATACTTCCGGATACGGCAAATCAAGCGGACGTACCGGCATACGCTAAAGGACTGGTGTGATGGGGTGTGGTGCGGGCTCCACTGGTTCAACGAACTAAAAAATATTATAACTCACAAACTAAAAACCCAAATTAAATTCTGACTGCACTATTAAATTCGTTTCAATAAATCCTTCAAAATAAGATCTCAGATGGATATATTTTGATAAAATTATAAGTGAACCTCATAGATAGTAGTTGGAGATGGTTGAATAAAATATGTGATAGTTGGGATAGAGGAAGAATATAGAGGAATCATGGGTGCGGAAGAAATTAGTATAGAGGAAAGAATCTTGATGACCAGGACAGAATATTCCTTTTAGAGGGAGCAAATAAAGTAACATGAGTGCGGAGAGTGCAGCCCATGTCGTGCTTTCAATCATGGGAAGAATGCAGACAGCACTGCCCATGATGTGACCCCATGTTCTGCTGATTCTTCTTTTTGAGCCGAATGTTCTGCCGATTCTTGATCATGATCCATGAATGAGCATACGCACTTTGATAAAAAATCTCCCCCGTGAACTACGAACTTGCTCAGGTCGAAGTCTAGCAGGTCAAAGTTTCTGCAAATTTCTCAATATACGAATCAATGATCCTCACAAAATTAAAGCGTCGTCACGGTATTGTTCTAAATATGCAATGTTTACAAGGATTTAATCAGTGAGATGACTTTAAGAGATAAAAATATCTATCTTTTGGGACACAAAAGTCGTGATCCCAGGTGTGCTTAGGTTGGTACGAAGTTACGAACTGCAAAATGATCGATGGTATGGTACGTCATGTGTTTGATTGTGCCTGACAACCACATCCGGTAGATGTGCACGTAGTGTGGTCTAGACTACTTATGAAAACTAGCATTATTGATAGTACCTTACCTACCTGTACCCGCCCCGTAGCTATCCAGACGGACGTAAGCGACAACAGTTCGAGTGCGCAGTTAGCCGGTTACGTGCGCCAGACAGTTCAATTCCGTTCACAACAGATGGTACTAGCTGCCCGGCGCTATGACACAGATTTATGGACACACAGCGCCTGTTCCTTTGCTAATTGCTTTGCAGTGTTTCGACTATACTCCCATGTCTTGGTCAGTTTTAGCGTTGTCACTAAAGGTGATCCAACCTCTTTGTGCGAACACAGGTGGTCGCTCCTCCGTGAATAATGGCGTTGCTATTGGTGTTCTAACACTCAGCAAAAAAAAAAAAAAGACACTAAAATAGCTCTGTGTGGACACTATTTACATTGGTACTAGTTCTCTGAGAGATATCGGTTTTGTTGAGTATGTGATTTGTCCCTTAACAAATTTAACATTTGTTTCAAATTTTATATATGGATTTTTTGCCCAGCCTCCTATGCCGAGATCTGGCTCCGCCACTGTTTGTGAACCCCTCTCTCTCTCTCTCTCTCTCTCCGATGAGAAAAGAGACACTGGTACTGCTTTGATATCAGATACTACTAGTAGTAGGGTAGGCGGGTAGGCCCAGCTGCTGGTGCGTGCGTGAGAAGTAACAACTGAATCTCGTCACGTCCTCGCTTCTTGACCACAATTTTGCTCTGATGGTGGGATTGTAAACCGCAACTGAAAGACACAGCGACACACACGGACACAAGCACAAACTCATGCATCATCGAACCTGCGGTACGCTACATACGTCACGCATGTCACGGCTACAAACACATGACGTGGTTTTTTATTCTAACAGTGATTGCAACTACTTCACGTGTTTGGCGCCCACTCGATCAAATGAATGTAAGGAAGCCCCAAACTGCTTTTATCCTCTAATCGCATTTGCTGAAACCGTGGCTAAGTTCCTGTGCGCCACCCCCTCTCCCCACAAATTTGTCTTACCACCACCAATAAACTCGCCGTCCTGCACTGCTGCTGATTTCCCATGTGCCCCACCAATTTTACGCCTTCAGTTTCTTTTTTCCTAAAATACACCTATATTATTGATACTACTCAAGAATATTAGTGGTACTAGAGGTGAGAGGAGAATTAATCTGAATCGTCAAATTTTAAATACCATCAATATATACTTAGTGATATTGGACACCGTAAAACTTCTCTTAATCTGTTAACACTTAATCCAGGGTTTCCATTGCATGGCTCGCAGGCGAAATTATAGGGTTGGGGGAAATGCTGAGATTTCACATAGCCATAGCAAATTAAACAGGCAACTTGGAAGCAGCACGTCAATCCAAATAAACAACTCTGAACCAACTCGGCTGTCTTATACAAAATTACGAAGCAAGAACTAACTTTGGAAGCAATTGCCACACCACGAACGAACTTGGCAACAAGCCTACCTCTATACTGTACTGATCAACACAAGCAATACACCTGAAATTTTGGGCTCGCAAGCTGCAGACAAACGGTCACTGATCTAGATCATTGAAATAGTGGTCATGGTGCCAAGAAGGCAGGAAACAAAGCGCACCGACACCTACTGTGATGAGAGGTAAAGCACCAGCGACCAACATTCCCGACGTTCTCAGAGCAATCATAAAGATAATTCCATAGCGTGAACTATACAGGCACACGGAACCAAAGATCAAGCAGGATACAGGAACGCCCCAGCCACCTGTCGCTCTCCCTGCTGCTCTGTGCTTTCATTGCGCGGGCCAAGAGTCAGCAATCCATTTCTTCCGGTGGCACACGTTGATCGACCATTTTAATTCGTTGGTCTTCGTCTTCCAATCGTCTAGCCCTCCCGGCCCCAACACCATCACTCGATAAAATGCTACTAGTAACACTTCAACAGCGCAAGATCACAACCTGCAGACGGCACCGGTGTTGGTGAAGCAGGTCAGGAACCGGGTTGGCATAGCTAGCTAGTGATAGCTAGCGTGTGGTGCCGAAGCAGAACACATGTGCCTCCCAAATTCAGGGGGAGACAATGACCATGACGAACCCTCCTTAACATTTTTTTTTCAAACGATCGAACATACATGTATATAAAGAGAAATCAGAGGTACGTCGCTTGCGTGAGTAAGAGGAAGAAAGTGAGGCCTGGAAAATCGCATTTTGGTTGTGGTGCTGCTAAGTATTAACGGGAGCGATGCACGCGAACGGAACCTAGTGGCTGACATGCTGAATAATCAGCTCATCCATATGCTTCTTCTTCTTCTTCCTTTTTTTTTGTTTTTGTTGGTGCGACATCTCATCCATATTCCCTCGCAAAAAAAAAAAAGACATCTCATCCATATGCAACGGCACCAACTCGCCTGTCATGCGCGAAACAATTATTGCTAATCCCGCACACTTGCAGTAGTGTGTTGTAAATTATAAATTTGATCGAAAATTTTAATGTATCTGATTGTGTCCGTTATATTTTTATTTTTTTGTTGCGAAATTAACAAAGTTGACGCATTTCTTTTAGGAGGAATTCACTCAAAGAACAGGCCGTTTTTTTATATATACTTAAAGAACAGGCCGTTTAAACTGAAAAAAAAACAAGCCGAAAGGCCAGTTTCGCAGCAAATGTGGGCCTTTCATCTCCGGGCTCATTGTCAGCGCCAAACTACACTGATGTGAGTTGGGCTGCAAAATGATATCGGGCAGCAAGCATGTTGGGCGGCCCAGTAATACCGTAGTCCAGGGGGGTCGCTAGGAGTATTGAATTGAAATAGCGAGCACCCCCCGGCTGCCCGTCGCCCGCTCACGTCCGCCTCCTCCGGCCGCCGCAGGGCTGTCCGGCGAGCGGCGAGGTCCGATGTCCACGCCGCATGCGCGACATCAGAGAAAGAGCCTTAAATCCGTCGTGTTCTCTGACTAAGCGGCCGGGATATGCGACGGGAAGCACCGTTCACCTCCGCCGGCCGGGTCGTCGGAGTCGAATCCCCTGCCGCCGCCTCGCCTCCTCTGGCCATGAAAAGGATACCCGACGGTGTCACCAAGAAGCCGCAGAGCTTGTATTCGCAGAAACTACCAACAGCCGCAAAACGCAATCAAATGGAAAGAGCGCGGAGAATGATAACGCGCGCGTGCCATGCGCCGCCACGAGGCGTCCAAGCGTCTGCCAGTGGCCGATTGGCTCCGATGCGCATGTGTCCGTGGAATCCGTGGACTCACCGAGGCAGCAAGAGAAAACATGCAGCGATCGTCACAGAAACTGAAAGCTTGGTGGCGCCGTGCCGGTTGTGGAGTGTGGACCCAGAGTTACAGAACATGAAGCTTTGGCGGCGCCATGCGTTGCGTGTACAGAACACAGAGAATCATTTGTTGGAGCTTTTGCACGATCCTTATTGCCTTGTCCCATGCATTCCAACTCCAAGGGACGGATTTTCAGTGCTTTTGATCCTAATAAACACCGGCAGAAGCAAATCCTGGCAAGTCTGACAGAGTTGCCGCGTGGCTCAGCGCCATGGCCTGAACCGAGCGGTGCCTCGTTTCCTTCCATTCACGGTCGCTCTTCGACGAGGGGGATGCGCCCATCAGAGGGCGTCAACCTGCCGGCAATCGCAGCGGCATCCAGCTCTCGGTCGGTGGTTCCCGTTGAGGACCACAACGTTCGAAGTTCGATAGATGTTCGATGTAAAAGGTTGTGCCTAATTCCAAGATTCCTTTTTCTCAAAAAAAAAAAAAAATCCAAGATTCCCTCCTTGCAAATTTTCTGAAATATATATATAGAATCATTATATTGTTTACAATTTACAAAAATAATCAGTTCTCAAATATGGCAGCTGCTAGCTTGCCATGCCGCGTACAGCACAAATTTTGGTATGTTTCAACTAGCACGAAAATAAAACCATGCACCTTCTTTTAAAGGAACCTGCAAATATGGTACGTCCATAAACAAAACGGCGCTACCTACGTGTCTCGCATCATATAATAGCTGCTCTATATATACCATTGGACGGTAGGAGCGCTGGAAGGACGACATACAACTTTTTGGTCGGTGATCCAATGAAGAGCCCTGGCCTGATCAATGCGACGGTCACCCTGTCTCTGTCTGTGGTACTGCTCCTTGGATGCATCATCGTAGCATCGGCACATGGTACGTTGTCAGTTTCTCCGTTCTTACTTAGTATTAGATGTGTCACGGTGTTTCAAGATTCAAATCATTCGTTCTTCTTGCTAAACAATTCGTCTAACGTACGAGAATTTGTGGACAAAAATGGTTCCACGGGATTCATATTGAAAATCGAAAGTATTAACTGTAATCTTTTGTTTTTTGAAAAAGTGTTTAACTGCAATCGTACTGTTGTATCTGAAAATAGCTCCACATCGAGATCAAAATTTTGTTTCCAAGACTGCATCTATCTTAGCCCAAGAAGAGTATTCCAAGTAACCTATTGTTACATGTGGAATAATTCCACTACTTTTCTGTTTGTCCTTCAAACGAATCATGTCTCAATTTATTCCATCAAATTATTCAAGTTGGTGTGATTGATCTACCTTCTTATCCAATTTTTTGTTTCTTCATCTACAAGTTGAGTTTAAAACTCAATTTTTGCATGACCATAGCTGGCATATTAAATAGAGATAAAAAAATGCATGAAAAATAATCGAAAATTTTTCTTCAATCATCTTTCATCGTGCAAATTTTGAATGAAAAACGTAATTATAATACATGAATGGTATTCTTGGACGCATTTATCTTCCACTTCTCCGATGTCCATCGTGGGTGTGTGGAGATAGGATGTCTGTACGTGCATGCCACAATCGATGCGAACGTCTATAAATATTAATATATAGTACTATTCTCGATGTCAAGTATACATATACTAGGACTATAGCTTGCTATGCTCTATTTTTGCTGACTACCGTTATAACGTTCATACGACACTTGTAGGTGCGAGAGGGCGCCGGCTTCTTGGGGAGGATGGGCGTACATGGAGAAATTATACTGCCGCAGTCAATTACACTTTGATGGGAGAGAGAAACGAGAGTAAGGGTGATAGTAAAGTTACTGTCATACTTTGTTATGCGGCTTCATGCGAAGATGGCAAGTGCTACTGTTGTAATACACGGCAGCCCGAGCCGTGCTTTCATACTAGGAACGAGTGCTGGCAAAACTGCCAGATATGCAGCCCCAAATGCCCACTGCCGTCAGCGTCATCAGTGGCTCGTGCTCGGCGCTCGCCGTCACAGTCAATCGGATACAACATCGCAAACTCTGTCTAGCTAATGGCATGTTTGCTTGCGTAATAATATTCGCGCACCAGAGCGCCGTGTTCTTATACAAATTGTCATTATTCAGGGCACATAATAATATTCCTTCCTGGTTTTAGTCGATGAATAAGAACAATAACTTTTGTTTATCTTTGAGCTGAGAAAATTAGCCAAGCATAATCAACTGAAAATCAAAGGAAGCAGCAGGTTTATTTAACTTCGTTAACCTCCTGCGAAAAGACTTTGTAGTACTATACAAGGCACACTCAAACATTCATTTGCAAGCCACACCATGGTGTTAAATTCCACACTAGCAAAACTCAAACTATACTCCCTCCGTTTTTAAATTGTTGTCGCCATTGACTTTTTTATTTACGTTTGACCGTTCGTCTTATTCAAAATAGTTGTTCGAATATGCAAAATTATAAGTTAGGTTCAAACTTACTTTGAAGATAAAACAAATCATCACAAAATATATGATATTTTTAAAACTTTTTTGAATAAGACGAATGGTCAAAGATAGCAAAAAAAGTCAATGGCGACAACAATTTAAAAACGGAGGGAGTAACTACGAAATCATATAATATATATCCTTGACTAGTTCTAGAAATTAACAAAGTTGCACAGGAATTCTAGGGAACAATTAATAATATTCCCAGTCATCTTTGTATGATTTTTCTTTAGCAAAGAATGGGTCTTCAGAAACATGGTCCTGGAATCATATGAGCGCGAGCTCTGCAGAGAAAGGAGACACAAACATTTATTTGTCAAATGAAATTTGCTAAAGCATGCTACATGAGGACGGAGATATCAGCCATGATGATCGAGTAGTACCCCCAAAAGAGATTTTTCGTCACTTGGAGCGTATGTACCATACGAGATGACTGGTTATTTGGTAGAGAGGATCTAGCAGTTACAAATTGCAGAAGAAAGTTTTCGGAGGAAATGGTCTTGGTTATCTATAGAGCCAAAGAGAAGCATGTTGCATGTCACTCAGCTTAATGGATAGTAGAAGAAAGAAGGCCATTCTTTCAAAAAGAAGAAAGAAGGTCCCTAGTTTTTAGCTTTAGCTGTTTTCCCCCTTTCAGTTTGTACTCTTTTCTTTGCTTTTGTACTTTGGATCTTTTGATCTTTGGAACCCCCTCCAGTTCCAAAGGTGAAGTTTACACTTCACAGGACAGTAGGACACTACAGCAGAGGAGTGCAGAGAAAGAAAGAAAGAAAGAAAAACAGCGCTTGCCGCCGGCGAAGCCGATCGCGGGAGGGGTTGAGGACGCGTTGAGCAAAGCTCCGTCGCGGATCGTGGAGGCGCTGGGCGTAGCCGCCTTCTCTCCTGCCTCTCTCGGCCCGCAGGTACGTAGCCTACTCTCGTGCGGAGTTTGATAGAGGCGGACCCACCAATATGTCAATAGGTTTTTACTGGAGCCGATTCCGCCCCCAATTTTCTCAAATCGCCGTTTGGTTGCTAGAGCTCAGTCTGGGCGTCCTGGTCAAGCCATGATGGACGCCCCGGCGCCGGCCATGGCTGCGTTCCTAATGGCGCCGAGTTTGGGACTGAATGACATGGAGTTGGAGCAGGCCGCTGACGAGGAGCGAGTGAGCGACAGCGACGAGCGGCGCAGCAGGGCGAGGACGAGGAAAGGGTAAGGGAAACGGACGGGCATTGCGAGTTTTAGGAAATGAGCTGGCAAATTGTTTGATACTTTTTGTTGATTAGTCGATTAAACTTTTTTAGATTTGAAGAGCTTCTATAGTTGGTAGCGGCTCTAGCACAAGCACCCGTGAAAGTTGGACTAGTGTTCCATCTGAAGGTGAAGTGCAAAGGGGAATGGCACAATCCGGAAGTGCAATAGAAACACAAGTCTAAAGGTGAAGTGCAATAGAAGCGCTCTGTGGAGGCTGCAGCTAGAATGACACAAGTAATTGATGCACAAAATTCAGAACTCAATAAGGTCTTTGTGCCAATTATTCTCGTTGTTTCTGATCCTAGATTTCGGATACCAATCGACCACATTTTGATTCAGCACATTTTGTTTTTTTTGACGGAAAATGGGCAGGTGCTCTGCCTTTGCATTAAGAAAGAGGAGAAATAAAGCACATGGTTCAGTTTACAAATCAGGCAGCCAAGGCTGGCTCAGAGAAGAAGGCGCTTAGTCTGAAAAATAAGGAAGGTGGCCAACGCACTGGCCCCAGAAAGAAGAAAAATAAAAAACAGCCATGGATTATTGATGAAGCTGATATAGGTCTCGCCCCTGTTGGTTCTCAGCTACTTCCTCAGCGTTAGCGGCGTTTCGTCGGTCCTGAGACCTTCTAGTGGCCAGGTTGTAGGAGTTGATCTCTTCCTTGATCATAGCCGCGACTCGGTTAATGTCAAGTGCTTCATTTTGGAAAATCCTCCTATTTCGCTCCTTCCAAATCCTCCTCATTTTGATTCAGCACATTTTGTCCGGATACAATTGTCGGTTTGTAGCTCTTTGGCCACTGATCTGTTCTTGAAACGAGCAAGCTTATACAAGTTTGGAGCTTTGTTATGCCAAATTTTGTCACGGTTGTTATATGTTCTTAGCCACAGTTTCAGTTGTACGTTGTCAGTCATAATCAGATCATTAATCTTACTCCTGGATCCTATGTCAGCATGAAAATTTGGTGTTCATCAATGTCTTGTTGATAAATGGTCAATTTTTACAGCATCTTATTCACCTATGCGATTTTTCTTCACGGTGATATATGCTATCCCTCTGCAGTAACTCACGGATACTCAGCTGCTGTTGGAGAACTGCTTAGTGGTTGAACCTTCACCGGAGCATGGCAACGAAACTGCGGTTAATGCTGCAACTACATTGTTTTGTTTTATAAGTGTGATTCTCAAAGCTTCTTGTTTATAATTACTAACACTTCCCGTTCATTCCTGGCATGGCACAGGGTCTTCGTGACCTCACTCCTGGTTTGTCGGTTTGCCGTGATATCGCTGTGCACTGCTTCATTTGTATGCATGGTTGTGGCGCCTGGTAACACGAACTACACAGCATTCCAGTAATTTTTAAACCCTTGGATAATTACATTATGTGTATTAGAAATATGTTGATATATATGGGTTACTATATATTTTTTTTATTTTCTTTTAGATTTCTTGAGGCTACCTTGTCCATCCAGCTGGTTTTTAGCGTGGCCAGGTTGTCGTACGACATTGCAGTGGTATTCTTCCATTCACCACTGCCTGGACTACGCGGCTCCTGGACCATCGTACTCTCTGAGCTGGTGCGTATGTGCTGCAAATTCAATTCTTATGGGCTTATTTTGATCTGGATTTGGATGATCAATCGATTTTCATGCAGGCGGTTTCGTGCCTGACTTTTGCCTCCAGCACATCCATGTTGGCGGTCGAGGTGTTCTTCGATAGGGACACGGATTCGTGCGCGATCATGGCACCCGGAGCATGCAGCCGATACAAGCAGGCTGCCGTGCTGGGATTGGCAGCGTTTGTTTTCAGTAGCGTCATTGCAATACTCCTGTTTTGCCTCCTGGCGTCTCTGCACCCCTAGCCGGACGCTCATGACTGACGATACTGCTTCCAGCCTTCAACAACTGACAGATGTATATGAGTGGCATTGTAGGAATTTTTAGAGGCCAGAGCACTCTAATCTTTAGGCTTTGAAGTCTTGTAATTTCATCATTGTGAACCAATCTAGCTATGTTTGTAAAAGAACAGCATGCTGTTTCGGACGAGCTTTAGTTATCTAATTCATAATCCTTAGATGCACTTGTTCAGTCCAGAAATCATCAGTGCAAAACTGCAGCAGGGTATGACACTGCCGAATTGAAGCCCTACAGTGTCCTTGGTTTTCCTCCAATTGCTCTGAAACTGTGCAACTGAAGTTGTAGTACTTTTTACATGAGTCTAATCCTGCATCCAATGTTCCTGGATATATCTGATCAGGACAAAATGCGGTCAAGTTTTTTTTTTTTTCGAGGAAAAATGCGGTCAAGTTAGTATATAGTATGTTGTTTTTCAGGTTAGCAAGTGTCTCCAATGTCTCAAAGTTCGTACCAATGTACAATTGATACATTTTTAGTCCACAATGTAAGTAAATTTATACTATGAGTTAAGAAAAACAGTCAACTCGATTCCTTAAGACATTTGGGTCATTTGATTGTTGCTGCAGAAGAACAAGAGCTAATCCGATAGTAAAGAAAAGTTTAAATTGAAACTGTATCCTGCAACATCCCCAAGTCAACAAAACCGAAGGTAAACTCGACGGTTGAGATGGATACCAGATTGGCCCCACCACCCCAGAATCCCACCAGATTCGGAATCGTAGAACGGGCCGTGCACAAAGGCACAAACCAGTGTACTGCGCGGCGCGTCGTTCAGCGGTTGCGCGCGCAGCCAGCCACGGCCACAGAGCGAACTGCACGGGCCCCACACCAAATCCTCGGTCGCCTGGCTCGACGCCGCTGCGCCAACCGAGGCGCCTCGCTTCCTTCGCGGCCACCGCGCACGGGATCCACCAATCCGAGCACCCCCAATCACCGCCATGTCGCGCTGCTGCCCGCGCGCGACCTCCTCCTCCGCTCCCCTGTTCCTCCTCCCCGCGGTCCCCGCAGCTTCCAGAAACAGGAGCGGCATCGTTGGCTTCTCCCCGTGCCGCGGTGGTGGCGTGAGGCGGCTGCAACGGGGAGCAAGGCACAGTGGCGGGTACTGGGCAATCGCGGCGAGCAGCAAGGACGGGAGCGAGAAGGAGGACGACGAGCCGGCGTTCAATCCGTTCGGGTTCGTGACGGACAACCCTCCAGCCGCAGCGCCATCCAGCTGCCGGCGGTACCCGCCGAGGACGGCAATGTCGGCCAGATGCTCTACGTAATGCCTCATGCCTTGCTGCGCCTCCTACTTTGTGCTTGATCCTTCCCAATGAAGATATCAGTTAACCATATGCGTTTGATCAGTTAGTAATGACTGACCTTGTTGCGTCCAGAGGATAGAGGACAAGGGAAGGGAGTTCGGTTCGTATGTGAGAGCAGGGGAGTTTCGATGGTTCGTCAGGGAAACAGGTACGCTTGGTTCATCATCCTTTTTGTTGACGAGATGTCGTGATTACAACGGACCGTTTAGTAAACTTGAATGCACATTGACATGGTGGCAGAGCGACGAGGTAGCAGTATTATACTCGTGTTTTTCACTTAAAAGAGGAAAAAAATACCCATGAACGCAAAACAATTGCAAGCTGATATATATTGTTGGAGACCGGTATGGTGTTGCATATTGATTGATGTCCAGTATTACTTCTTCTGTGAAGCTTCTTATGAATGTGAAAATTAAATGTCTCCCTATGTGGCTGCTGCTGGAAGATTGTTATTTGTTGCATGTGCTGTATGAATTCATCCACTAGGGTAGTTACGATGCTAAACAAAATGAACCAAAGAACTGTAACCACAACCCTCATGGATAATTAACGCTGATAAGAAAAGCTCATCCACTTGTTTATCTTATGTGTTTGTCGATAAATTCTAGGTTCACTTGATGCACGACGTGGAACTGTTGTGTTCATTCATGGAGCTCCTACTTCCTCATTTAGCTATCGCACAGTTATGTCTCAGGTTAGCTTCGGCATTTACAACTTATTCAACTAACAATTATGTGCTATTATTCGACACTAAATATTGTTAACTTTGGCAATTTCTTTCAATTGTTTAGTTGAGAAGGTATCTAAAACTTTCAATCATAATCTATTGTGTAGATTGTTCCTTTTTTTCATTAGAAAATTTGGAGTCTTACACGATTTACATGGTCCCTTGATGTAGCAATTGCAAAGTTTTTTTTCTTCTTTTTTGTGGGGCAACAAAACGGGTCCATTTCATATGCTATTGAAATAAGAAGATTTGATTCTGAGCATTCTAGTTGACAACTTCTATAAATCTCAACAGCCTCATTCTCCACTGCTGCTTTTGTTTCAGTCAATCATTCCATCCCTAACATCGATTGAACTACTAGATGTCAGATCTTGGCTTCCACTGCTATGCTCCTGACTGGATAGGATTTGGGTTCAGTGAAATGCCACAGACTGGTTATGGATTCGACTTTAAAGGTCAGGAAAATATGTGTAAAACTAGAGGTGTTTGCAGAAACTTATATACACTGTATCATTTGCAGAGGAGGAGTTCCACAAGGCATTTGATGACCTTCTTGGTACTCTAAATATCACTGAACCATTCTTCTTAGTTGTCCAGGTACAAACTTGGAATTTCGTAGAACTAAGGTCCATGGTTTTTCTTATCTCCTATAGATCATCTGAACTGTTTATTTCATTTCATCGTAGGGATTTCTGGTAGGTTCTTATGGGCTGACGTGGGCATTGAAGAATTCAAGCAAAGTGCTTAAGTTAGCTATCCTTAACAGTCCACTTACTGTTTCTTCTCCACTGCCTGGAGTGTTGCAGCAGCTAAGGTCAGCTATTTCTTTTTCATTTGCACTCTTAGTTTCTCTCCAATCCTTCCCCTTTATAGATGAGCCAGTATGCTTTGGTAAATTACAAATGCAGGAGTCAAATTTTTTAATTGGTGGTGTGAATTCGGGATCCTATGAGCTTTTGCAATTCGATTTATATATTCACCATCTTCTTCTATTCTGTACTTTATTTGTTTATTGTGTACAAAAATGATTTGGAGTCATGGATGAGTACTGTGTCAATATTTATTTGGTTACAAGTGGATTTTCTATTGTTACCTTGTTTCTAGTAAATGTTTCTTATGTTGTTGTGGTTGTTCTTCTTCTACCTTTTCTTTTAGGTACCATTGTGCTTGCATAAGTTAATTGAATGAATCATTTGGTGCAGGTTGCCTCTTGTTGGTGAATTTACTTGCCAAAATGCCGTTTTGGCTGAGAGATTCATTGAAGCAGGTAGCCCGTATGTATCCTTATCGCACAAACTCTTTTTTAGTGAGCCTCTATGCTTCTTGCTGAACTGGATGCTGCTTGAAAAGAATAAGAAAGATTGGTCTTTTCACAATATGATGATGTCAAGGTGTTCATTTCTCACGTTGGTTTAAACTGTCATGTTGTCCTCCACTTGTTGACAGCTATGTGTTGAAAAATGAGAAGGCTGATGTATACAGATTACCGTATCTATCAAGTGGTGCACCTGGATTTGGTCAGTCCATACTCCTACGTTATATATTTCTGTCATGTATCTATACCACTTTTCAATTCAATTTGAAATGTTGTCCTCAGCCATCTAGGAACTTTTCCAGAATGAGTGTCGTGATGAACAGTTGCTGCATCTCTTTTAGGAGTCATTGCAACACTTACTTATCAGTTAATTGTGGGATTTTTTTTTGGGTTCATCATGTCTAGTTACTAATTGTTTGGCTGTCTTAAAATCTCACTTCCTTGTTTTTTTTTCCCCTTTAGCATTGCTTGAAACTGCCAGGAAGGCCAAATTGCAGGATGTATTAAGTCGAATTTCGGCAGGATTTTCATCCAACAGGTAATTTAAACGAACTGGCAAAGCACAAATCTACATTCAGTTACACAATATGGCCTCTGGTCTATTCTGTCCGGTTTTCAATTCGTTAGGACAACATTCTTATATCATTCTTATATCAATTAAAAGCCGGAGGGAGTAATATAAAATATGCAGACTATGCCTTATGCTGGCTAGGAGTTCATATCCAGATTTCATATTCAGCATTCTGGATACAAGCCAGCCATACTAGAATTAGAAATGTGAATCTGTGAATACTTTTCCTGCAGCTGGGAAAAGCCAATACTGCTTGCTTGGGGAATATCAGACAAGTACTTACCGGTTTCAATAGCCGAGGAATTCAAGAAAGGTAACCCCGGTGTTGTTAAACTGGAGGCAATAGAAGGAGCTGGTCATATGCCGCAAGAGGACTGGTAATGACTTCAGTTGGTTTTTTCGTTCCGTTCTTGAATCATTATGTATACACAGTTTAACATGCCACAATTGATATGTCCTTGTGTTCGAGCAAAAAAAAAAAATCCTTGACCCTCGTTTACACTTGCTACTCGTTGGACCGTGAACATAATATGCTTCTGTTGATCCTTCGTTCATCTCGCATGTGTTCTGCAGGCCAGAGAAGGTTGTGAAGGCCCTGACATACTTCCTGTATTAAACATCGACAAGACCAGCAACAAGGGAACCTGTCGGTAAAGATGCGAGCTGAGACTGTCATGGATGTACTATGGCCCTGCACTCTGATTTCATTCTGTCATGCAGTGCTTATGTTTGGTCGCGCATGAGCCATGACACGTTGTACAGTGTTTAGTACTGCATGCACGTCGCACAAGCAGCTTGGAACGCTGGAATCAGGACGGAGCTTGTTCAGAAAAATCAAATATAGAAGTGATCATAGTTGAGTTTTTCTTGCTTGTTTCTGTAGTAGTTATATAATGAGCCACAATGTTTGGTCACAAATACGACCTGTTCATCTATACGTGTACAGTTTACATGCATATCACTTGGCCGTGACATGCGAAGTTTGTTGTACTGATTTTGACAGTACGTATGTTTGTCATTTGCCTAGTCGACTCTACATTGCCCCCTCGTCAATTTGTAACCGCGTCCTCGTTCCGTCACAGCAGGCTACCTTCCCCGGGGGCATGGGCCAAGGGCCATCACTCCTTGTTGCTGGCTTCCTGCCTCCCCGATGAACTCCGATCCCAAACACTGGCCCGCGCCGCTCGACTAGCTAGCCGCTGCGGCTCGCTTTTGGCGTTTGCAGCTGGGGAAGCGTTCGTGCCAGGGCGAGTCGTGCGCAGGGTGCCAGGATATACTTGAGAAAACAGAACACTCCGGCCAAATATGAGGCGAACGCGTCCGCCAAGGTGCCAAGCTAGCCTCTCAGGTTGGTACAACCAACGGTACTGGCAAGTAGCTTCTGCTGCTTGATTTCGTCATTGACCATCATCACGTCCAGGCTCCGGAACACATGCACATTGTCACGAACAGGCAAGTCGTGTCAGAAACAACGGTGGCCATCGTTCAGCTTTGGAGAGAAGAGATCACAGTTGTGTGGAGGCGCGCGATTGGGTGATGAGATCCTGAAGCGGCTGGAGCGACGACGATAAGCTGGCACCATAGTGTCGCCATTCCCAACATATTTCCCCATCGTCGCCCTGTCCATGCTCCGCTCCATCGATGAAGCCACTCCCTCGTCACATGCACGAGAACTGACAACGTCCCTCCAGTAAGGCACACTGGCTCCATGCATGTGACCATTGGCTCGTTGCGCCCAACGATAGCTGCATGACAAATGTATGGAAGAAGTAGTACTGTCACTCATCACAGAGTCCCTTGCTGTATGCGTCCATTTACTTGCGTACAAAAATGACTGCACCGTCGCCACATCACTATTCACCATGGATGCATGGAAAGGCCCCCGTGCCTATAAAAGCGTACCTAACGGAACAGCAACAACGTACCGAGCTACCAAGGCTGCCACGGCGTTGCGCATCTCAGCAGGTGCAGTGCGGTGCACGTACCGAAAGCATCTGATCTGGTAACTCTGACCAGGTGAAGAATGGCCACCCGCCAAGCCGCCACGCTGGCGCTGCTCCTCCTCGCCGCGGCCACCCTCTCGTCCGCCGCGTCGCCCGCGCCGGCGTCGCGGAAGCTGCTGCACGCGGTGAGCCCGTTCTGCCCGTGGGACGCCGTCAAGTTCGGCGCGTGCGTGGGCGTGCTCGGCGCCGCGGGGCTGCAGGCCGGCGCGGAGCTGGAGAGCGCGTGCTGCAAGATCGCGTACGGGCTGGCGGCGGCCGAGGCCGCCGCGTGCTTCTGCACCACCATCAAGGAGACCGTGCTCGGCATCCCCACGGAGTGGACCGTCGGCGTCGGCGTCCTGGCCAGCGCATGCAAGACCGAGCTCCCCGACGGCTTCAAGTGTGTCTGATCACGCGTCACCACGAGTGCATATATATGCTCTCCGTTAGCTTGCTGCCGATGTCAAATTTGATTCGTGATTTGGTGTCTCAAGTAACAATATTCCGTGCGTCATTGTCATTTGCTTTTCCAACGCAAAGTGTGTTGTCACTTGTCAGCATGTATCGTCGTGATGATTCGTGAATGAGTTCGTTAGTAACTTTTTACATTAGAAGAAACAAAGAGATTATTACTGGCTGTAGAATGTGGTTTGATTGAGAGTTTGCAGATCTGAGAGCATTATATATTGGTCTCGATCAGAATGCAAGCGATGATGTCCCACAGATAAAACTGGCCCTCCTAGTCACATGGCGAGCTGCAGAATTCTCTTGTATGCTTGCATGCTGAATATAATTCCTCTTGTATGATAAGACGTCAGGATAGCGCGCTGCTACTATGTGCTGGTTTCGCATGCTATGATGAACGTTTGATAAGACATCAGGGAACATGTAGCGTAGCGAGATCGGTGAAAAGTGTTCGTGATTGCTCGGGCCGACCCCAACCAGCTATGATTCTGTCAGTCACCCGCATGCGACTGATGCTAGGAAGCACAATCGGGCACGGCGATCTAGTTTGATTGGTTCTGGACTTGTGGAACTAGGCTACTAGCTAGACTTGCATAATGCTGCACTGAATAAAAACTGTATTAAAATGTAATCTGGTCAGGTTCATTGCAATCTCTTCTAAAATTAACTGCTTCTAAAATTATAACTGTAGTACGAAGAACAGAGCTTCTTGCTCAATCCCGTTCGGATTCACTCTCCAACGTAATAGAAGGCAAGAAGCTGCTATCTAGTACTGGTTTTGCTTGCTATGATGAACGTATGATAAGACGTCAGGGAACGTGTAGCGTAGCCAGATTAGTGAAAAGTGTTCGTGATTGCTCTAGGCCGACCCCAAAGCTATGATTCTGTCAGTCACTCGCATGCGACTGATGCTACGAAGCACAATCGAGCGTGGCGATCTAGTTCGATTGGTTCTGGACTTGTGGTGCTAGGCTTGCGTAATGCTGAACCTGCACATACTAAACACTGTACTAAAATATAATATTGGTCAAGTTCATTGGCAATCCCTGCTACAATTTACTGGAACAGAGTGCATGCGCCTCTGCACCAGGCTTATCTGCAACAAATTAATAGGATCAGAAGGATGAACACACAAACACCACACAAATTTTAATCGAAGAAGTGACCATCCAATCCAATCATCTATATCCGCGCTGCCCACTTGCCCTTCCAGAAACATGTAGCTCGAGGCAAGCGACGAGCAAACCACGCGGGCACCAGCTCCGATCCATGGCCGCGGAGAGGAACGGGACGACGCAGTCAGCAGTGCGTCGCAATCATGGCCGCGGACGCGACCAAGGCGGAGTCACACGCCACTGCGCCATTCTTTGGCGGCTTGGCAACGAGCCAAGGCGCCCAGCACTGGCGATCCCACTGGCTTCACGTGAGCTGTTTTTCTTTCTGCCATGCATGCCACCGCACCAATCCCCGGCCCGCGCGCTTTGCCAATAATTCGAATGCCCCGTCTCGCCACCCTCGCGCCCGGCGCCCGCCTATAAAAACGGCGAGCTCAGACGACGCTTCTCACAGTCACAGTACGCACCGCACCACTAGCTTCAGTTCAGCGATGGAGTCCACCAAGCTCTCCGCGCTGCTGGTGCTCGCCACGCTCGCGCTCTCCTCCGCGCGGGAGATGGCCGTGCAGCCCGAGTGCAACTCGTGCCAGACCGGCACCCCCTCGTCCGGCACTCCCTCGGGCGGCGGCGTCACCCTGCCGCCGGTGACCTTGCCGCCGGTCGCCGTGCCGAAGCTGCCGTCGCTCCCGGTGCCGTCGGTTCCCCTGCCGTCGCTCCCGCTGCCGCCGGTCAGCGTGCCGAAGCTGCCTTCACTCCCGCCTGTCCTCGGCAGTGGCACCCCTCTCCCCGTTCCGCCTGTCACCGGACTTCCTCCGGTCACCGGACTGCCGCCGGTCACCCTGCCTCCGGTCACCGGACCGGTCACCGGAGTACTGCCGCCGGTCACCGTGCCGCCGGTCCTGGGCGGAGGAGGCAGCCCGAAGCACTCGAGCCCCAAGGTGCGCCACGGCGGCCGGAAGGCGTGCCCGCCGCCGCCGGCGTCGGACACGTGCCCCATCGACGCGCTCAAGCTCGGCGCGTGCGTGGACCTGCTCGGGAACGAGGTGCACGTCGGCGACGCCAACGTGCAGTGCTGCCCGCTGGTGAAGGGCGTGGCCGGCCTGTCGGCGGCCGCGTGCCTCTGCACCGCCATCAAGGCCAAGGTGCTCGACATCTCCGTCTACGTGCCCATCGCGCTCCAGCTGCTCCTCAACTGCGGATGCGCCGTGCCACCCGGCTACACCTGCGCCTGATCGATCGATCGATGATGCCGGTTTCCCTTCTTCCCTCTCGAGTGCAAAGCTTGAAAAAGGCTCTGGCTCTTCCACGGGTTTAATTATTGGGTGATGAATTAGCCACTCTCGCTTCCGGATTGTTCAATTATTTATTCACTTTTGCTATCCTTGTTGCATGCTTGTATATGCATCTAGTTTCTCCTCAAATAATTGTCTCTGTACGTTGTGTACCCAGTATCAAAGATTTATAATTTAATTCTTGTTTGGAATTGGCATGCTTCCTGTAAATTAAGATGGGATTAAACTCTCTGAATCAAGTAAAATAAGGAACTGTATATCGATGAAAACCAGGAAGGTTTCAAAGTTGTCATGACAAAAAAAAAAACTCGCAAGAAGCCTCCTTTTAGATCAGTCCAACTAAAGATTCAGTTAAAAAAAACACAACTATAAACGATTTAATCTTGAACGGAACTACACGTGCGCCTGATCAATGATGACATTTCCCTCTCGGGTACAAAGTTTGAAAAGGCTCTTCCACGGTTTGGGTGATGAAGCCGCTCGCGCTTCCGGATTGTTCAATTATTTATTCACTTTGCTATCCTTGTTGCATGCTTGTATATGCATCTAGTTTCTTCTCAAATAATTGTCTCTGTACGTTGTGTACCCCGTATCAAAGATTTATAATTTAATTCTTGTTTGCAATGCTTCCTGTAAACTAAGACGGTATTAAACTCTGAACGAGGTAAATCAAGGAGCTGTGCATCCATGAAAACCAGGGAAGTTATGTCAAAAATCTCGCATGAAACCTCTACATCACTCCAGCTAAATATTCAGTTCAGAGAAACACAATTGTAAACGATTTAATGTTGAACGGAGCCACATCTTTTGAGAGGCAGGCTAACTTGTCTGTCACGGAGGCATTTGATGACAAACCGTGGACGTTTGCAGTGCCATGTATCCCTAAAATTCAGTATCCAATCAGTAGACAAAGCTGCCATCAATGAGACTATGCGATATCTGCTTCACCGCAGTAGCAAAAGAAACTACCAAGCGTCATAGTTACCACAATGGTAGCATATGTACAAATCGCGACCCTACTAAAGTTAAACACACGATTTTAAACTAGCTGTATCTCACTGCTGACGCTTGAGATACGTATCTAATTGACTCTCTATAACCTGCTATACATTATGTAGGCACTTCAGGACGTCGCAGCAGACTCCAATAAGCTCAAGTACTCTGCTATGGCCTGTCCTTCGTTGCTAACATCAATGTCATAGTCATCAAAGGCATCCCCCGACAGCGCATTGGCAAGATCTTTTTCTATCGCAGCATCTTTGACTGCAACTGGATTGGGGTTTGCGACTTCAGCCACATCTGCTTCATCACTCATAATTTCATCTTCGTTCACATCTTCGTCGTTGTGCATAGCCTCTGCATTGTTCACAAACTGCTCATCATTTCCCTCCGGAGGGTTCCCATGCACAGCATCATTTCCCTCTTCAGGGATTCCTTCCACAGCATCATTTCCCTCTGGAGGGATTCCTTCCACAGCATCGTTTCCCTCTGGAGGGTTTCCATCCCCACCATGTGGTAAAGCGTTAAGCAAAGCCTGTGAATTGTTGACTGCTGGAGCAATTCTGGCAGCAGCTGCTCTGGAGCTTGACGGTCTTGAACCCAACCCTGGCAGGAAAGAAGATAACAAAAAGGGGTCGAAAGTTCGTTACTCCAATTCCTATGAGGCCATTCAAATCTCAAAGAGTATATTGCTGTGTTGAGCCATGCATACCACGCAATGATTGCCGTCGCCTCCTTGCCTCAATATGACTCTGCGAGATGAGAAAGTGTTAACAACCGCAAAGCAGCTACTAGTACAAGTTGAGGGGGAGACGAGTGCAGGCACCACGTACTTGCAGGATGCAGTTTTGCTCCGGATTTGTCAAAATATCTAATGCTTTTTCAGCATCATTTTCATTGACACGCAGTGCTTCAGCGGCAAGATACTTCTCAAACCTTAAAAAGTTGAAAAAACTGGTCAGTAAAAGATAGGAAGCGCAGCAGCAGCATAAAGCAATGGAAATGCAAAATTAATGTCACCATGCACATCATTTTCAGGAAAGATCATGGTCCTATCAAGAATAGGTGTCCTAATACTATCTAACAAAAATCCAAGATTTAGTTAGGGTTACTGACAACTTGTAGTTGAATTGGGTCAAATGACAAATGAACACATGGTAGAAACACTATGGCAACGCTAAGTAACTAAAGTTTGCAAAGCAATCTTTTTTGCATAAAAGAAACGTAATACACTGTAAGGTGCTTTTGAGATTTAACAGCAGTAGTCATGCTGGCAAAATAAATTTGGCGACCCTTCCAACATCAACTGAATGTTACATTAAATTAAGCTGATCACACTGAATTCTGATTATTAGCTGTTTATTAATTTCATTATATTTATTAGCTGACCGAGAGTTGTTTACCCATTATACATTTTCGAGGTGCAGGGCCAATAGCAATTCGATCGATATAACTAAAGTAAAACACAACGAATCAATTTCCAGAAAGGACCCTTCCAGAGAATTGAAAAACAAAAACTATTGACAACTAAAGTAGGCCAACATACTTACCCAACTGTAGTCAAGTTTCTCAGCTTCTGCATGTCAACTGCCTTGTTCATAGGTGTTCTACCGTATGTCTTTTGTTCCCTGGAATAACACCAAGAAAAACTATCACGCCACAGCAAAAATGAAAAAAAGATATAATAGGAGGCGGACTATTTGTTTGAGAAGCTCACATGATCTCACTTTGTGTCCTCAGATCTTCTTCTTTCCTACGTGTTTTCTTTTCACGCTCTTCACATAACAGATCAACAGATGATTGAATATCATACCCAGTCATCTTTAATGCTCTTTTTGCAGATCTTGTTGAATATCCCATTTCTGTCAGCATTGCTATAGCTTCATCTGGTACTTGAAGCTGATTCCAGATGCATTTAGCAAAATATAAGTCTCACATTGATTGGCAGATCGTGCAATGGTGCTAAAGCATCGAGGTGCAGAATAATAAAAAGAAGGTATCGAATGAGAAAGGATGACCAAACCAATATACCTGAAGGTATTTGACTTGTGCAGAAGTGAGAGATCCATGTGCCTTTTCAGATTGACCATTATGATACGCTACCACTCCTTCCAAAAGCTCCAGCCTTACATAACTATCATACATGGAAAGAATTTGAGTATGCTAGGATCAACATAAGTCAATTGTAAAATGCTTCACAGGTTGAAAGGGATTTAGTATGCTTAAAGAACCACCTCGGAAACAAGTTGAAAACTATTCAATTGTTTTTTCTTTAAAAAACAATAAACTATTTATAATAGCTCCCTCCATCCATTGGCCTGTTTTCCTTTTCTTATCTTAAAGTATATGTTGGGTCCTCCATTCATCCACCTATAGAAACTTTTTCTTTTAAATATAATTAAATGTATCCATATGTTTGTCTCTAAGGAGCAGTTCTCACTTCTAAATGAAAATAACTATGAAAACGAATAACTTATGATACAGTAAAGGAAGAAAAAAGTAAGCCTCACATAGCAAGATCCGCTTGACGACCAGCCTGAAGCAATCTGAAGCGGGTGGAATCTTTTCCATGGGAACTTTCCAGTCCTGACCGTGCTTTTTCAAGGCGAGTCCCTGCGACTTCTAATCGTGATATATCACGAAGCATAAAATAACACCAGACTATATCCAGTTGAAGCATTGGCACATTATCAACTTTCTGCATAACACAAGTAAAATTTCAGCACCCCCTTTGATACAGCCACAAGTAAGAATACTCTTCACTATAGTTACCTCAATGAGTTTCGCATCGCAAAGGGAGAACGCTTCCTGTTGATACAATGAAAAATTGGTCAGTGTAGAGATATTTAGTTGTAATACAGCGCACGCCAACTCACAGCAGTTTAGAAGATGCACATGTTTCTTGCAGTGGGAAGAAGATGGTGCAATCATATAAATCACGGGCGCAAAAGAAAACACGGAACTACAGAAGTGCCGTAGAAGGCAGCATACCTCAGCCATTACTAACACATCTAGTGCTTCCTTAAACATTTGTTTCATCATAAGAGTTTTGCCCTTCTGATGAAGCATTAGAGCCATCTTCAAAGCCCTACAAGTACCATAAATGTGGTGTTAAAATCATAGTTATATAACCCAAAACAGAAGATTTAGTCTACTTACTTCATATCATCTACAGATCCAAACATCACTTTCTGGCCACTTTGATCCTCAAGATCTAAGTTGTAGTCTTCGTGTTCAAGGTAGGAGCCATCCGAATGCCTCTGAGACAGAGATTTTGCAGCATCCCTATAAAAGGATCATACTGATCAGTGATAATCATCAAATAAAAGAAATCGTGAGTTCCTAGAGAATTAGGTGTATCTTGGTGGTTAATTCAAGTGGGTGTCATCACTATATTCAACCAAGGTAAACAATCAACCTTGTTTGCCCTGTATGAATTAATTGACTGGATCACTGAATTTTCTGCCCTACGAAGTATGCATTATAATCGCTGAGCAAATTATTTGATTTCTTCTTTTTTTTATATCACAAAATCATACAAACAATCACTGGTGCAAAGATCACCATCGAATTAATAATCTTGTGCAACATACATTCAATACCCTAACGGAGTACGAAGTGAAATATTTCACCTTTCGCAAATGAAACAGTAACCAGACTAGAAAATCCATCGCGTTTCCTAATTTTAGACTGCCAAGTGAATCCTTTTCCGTGATGACTGAAATTTTAGCCCAAACAAAGGAGCGGAAACCTAAAATTCCACAAAACCCTCAAGGGTTTGATGAAAAAAAGAAGAAGGCGCAGCGAGATTCTTACCAAAGCCTGACAAGCCTCTTGGCGTGCTCCTCCTCAGCCTTGGCCTTGGCGGCCTCGGCGGCGATTTCCCTGGCGCGATCGGGGGATGTGAGGGTGGTGAGCAACTTGGCGTTCCCCTTGAGCCCGGCCTGCCGGAGCGACGCGGGGGGCTCGTCCTTGAGCACGCGACCGCCAAAGATGAGGCCGACGCGGTCGGGCTCGACGTCCCCCGCCCGCCGAGCGACCTCCGCCCGCAGCATCGGCACCGTCCAGCCGTCCAGGTCCGCCTCCAGGGCGCCGGCCCACGCCCCCACGACCCGAATTCGGTCCGCCGCCGGCGCAGAGGCCTCGCCGGACATCATGGTTTTGGGGCGGCTTTGGAGTTGTAGAGAGCGATTACTGTGTTGGAGAGGCAAGCGACAACAAGTTATTGTAGAGGAATATGAGAGAAGACCTTGATAGACTCCGATTTTATTTTATTTTTTTGAGAGTTTGGTAGAGTCCGACCTGTTGTAATGTTGGGTGCGAAACAGCTCGAATATTACCGTATCAGAGGAGTTCCATAACCATTTTTCCCGAGGGCAGATTTTCCAAACGTGCCTTCGAGGAGAAGGCATCCCCTTCATCACTACTATAATCCACGGTTTTCTCATCCCTCTTATGAAAATGCGGGTCTCACTCGCATGTATATCCAAACAATCAAACGGGCATCCTGAGCTAGGCGCCCGTGCCTTTCCCCTGAAGGTTGTATTTCCAATTCTTTCCCTCCACAATCAAAAATTACGTCAGGTCGGCCGAATTCACGCGGAACGGTTCAATTTTACATGAAAAACGTTTCAAAAAAAAAATCTGGCAATTTAAAGGGGGTCTTTTTTTCTTCTTCTGAAACTACAATTTAAAAAGGGTTTTAGCATGCGCTCCATTCTCTTTTTGATTGTACATGTTAGTGTTGTGTTCAGTTTCAGATGAGAATGACAATTCGATGTGGACAAAATCGTCACCCAAGATATCTTACTATCGTCCGCTCAAATCTGGTGAGCCTTCATCGTGCTCGAACTTATTATCCTCTGTGTTACATTACATGTAGTCCTTGTACCATAGATTGTTCATCGTTTTCTCATCCAGTTTTCTTATAACATTCCTCGTCTACGACATAGAAGAGTTGAGTTGTCTCCGTCGACCTCCAGACTCCAGAGTGTCTCATTTTCCTCTTCAATTTTCTTGATGTGGCTCCTTTGAAGCAAAGATCGGAATGATCTGCAAAAGATCCTAAGGATGGAAAGTGTTTGCAAAAGTGGAGGGGGACAGGGATCTCACAAACCCATTTGAAACTGTCACGATGAGATCTGTAAAAATTGTGATTGACTCGTCCTTGATACCACGTCCTTGCTCGGTCATATTGTCTCCGTCGTTTCATTTGCCAAACCTTCTTTGACACGATGATGATGTCGACCCCCATTACTGGGAAGAAAGATTGGAGGAGGCCTGCATGCCGAACGGGAGATTGATTCGAGGCGAAGGCAGAGCTGCGCCGGCATATCCAAAATGTCGGAGGCAGGCGGCTTTTGTAGGCTGGTGACTCGTCCCCGTGTAGGATCGAGAGAGGCCTGTGGGGCTGTGCGTAATTTGCGTTGCGGTAATGCAGTTGCGAGGATGCTTCGGGTGAAGTGAAGAATGAGTGGCCTGTGGGGCTGTGCGTAATTTGCGTTGCGGTAATGCAGTTGCGAGGATGCTTCGGGTGAAGTGAAGAATGAGTTCCGTGGCCGATCAGCCGATGAGATCGATGAGCGTTGTCGCACGTACGCAGAAATATTGAACGTACCCAGCTAGTATTGGCGAGTGACTGGGACAGTGAATTTCGTCGCGAGAAGAACGGCCAAAGACGACGTACACAGAAACATCGAACTTACGCAGAAACATTGAACGTACTCAGCCGTGGCGTGGTGTGGGGGAGCTGTTCGCGCGTGGGATGATCGATGCGAGGAGCCAGCGGGCGTAGCGGTATCGCGCGAGCGGGTAGGCCGTGGCCGGCAGCGGCTCGTTACTCGGCGCTCCCGCCGTCTCCGCATCTGCCAAGCAGCGGCTTCACGGTCCAGTTAGCTGGTGTAACTGGACCGGACCTCTGGTAGCGATGACATCTCGCGCTCGGCCCAAACTACACATTCAGCAGCCCGCATGAAAACCCGAACAACAAGCCTGACACGGGATTGCTGCGGATTAAGGCTGCCCGCACCGGTGTCCGCCACCGGTTCCTTCAGGAAGGAGATAGAGAAAAATGCTCTGCACCGGGCTCCTCTATCGCTTCCGCTACGGAAGTGGAAGGCACAGCTTCCGCTATTCGCAGCGCGACAGAGGAACGCCGCTACGCACGTGGGGCCCGCGCCTCCGCTTGTGGCCGCCCAGAGCTTGGCCCGACGAGAACACGCGGAAGCAGTGCGGGCACTCGTGCGCCTTCGTCTCCCACGCCGGCAATGGATGCTGCAGCAGCGGGGAAGGAGGAGGCGTGCTGCTGAGCGGCGGAGGCGCGCCGCAGCAGCAGCGGGGAAGGAGGAGGCGTGGCGCCGTCGGAGACCGAGCTCACCGGCTTGGCGTCCCCGCCCGATCCGAGCTTGGCGCCGGGCGATGAGGAGGGGAAGAAGAAGCCCGTCGTCGTCTCGCTCTCGCGATTTGAGAAGTCGGACTCGGCGAGGCGGACGCGGCGCTTGGGCTTCTCCCGGAGCACATACCCCTGGCCACCGGGCTTCTTCTTGGCGTCGGCGTCGTAGTCGTCGTCGCCGCCGTCGGCCACGACGGAGGTGGAGGCGGACGACGCCGAGGAGATCTACTGCAACTTGGCGGCGGCGATGGAGTGGGCGCGTATGTGGCCGGCCAAGGCGCGCGGGCTGGCGAAGCGGCGGGAGCAGAGCTTGCATGTGGTCTTGGCCATGGCGAGGGAGATCGAGAGAGAGGAGGCGCTGGCGGAAATTGAGAGATAGAGAGCAGACGCCGGCGGAGATCGGGATAGTATAGTAATTTTACGAATCGACCCTTGTACTTTCTTGTAATTTTTTACAATTTTTCTGTGTGTTGGATATTTATGGAAGACCCCTACAAGTTTATGGTATTTATAATAACTATTATAAATAATTGTGTTATCAAGAAATATATTTGTTAAAATGAGATGGTAGTTAGAGATGGTTGAATAAAATATGTGGTAGTTGGGATAGAGGAAGGATATAGAGGAACGATGGGTGCAGGAGAAATTGATATAGAGGAAAGAATCTCGATAACCAAGACAGAATATTCTTTTTAGAGGAAGCAAATAAAGAAACATGAGTAATAAGCGCATGCCAATGTGTCATACAACACGACGACGTGGCAGTGCTCCGCCACGTCCCCGAGAAAGCAGTCACTCCGTTTCCCACTGCCGCCGCGCCTGCAAAGGCCCATGTCGTCGTCAAGCCCGAGGCGAGGCGAGGCGAGAGGGGGCTGGAGCCCATCTATTGCCCTGACCCAACAACGAGCTCGTCCACTGCTCCCACTCCCACCTGTCGCCGCTGCCATCACTACCGCCCTGCTCTGCTCCCCGAAACCCGCAGGGGTAAAAAGAAAAAAGAAAAAGAAGAAACAACCACCACCTTCCCGTTCCGCGCGGCGCGCGACTCGACTCCAGAGAATGGTCGCCTCCGGCCGCAAGCGCTCCCGCCGCGCGGCGCCCATTCCGGCGCCGGCGTGTCCACCACCTCCCGCACCACCGCAGTCGCCGCCGCAGCTGACGTCGCTGCTGGCCCAGCTGGCCTCGTCCGTGACCCTGGCGCTGCGGTTCGCGTCCGACCGCGACCTCCTGCTGCGCCCGTCGCAGGCGCTGGCGCTGGACCCGCTCCTCCTCGCCGCGGCGCGCGCCGTGTCCCGCCTCCTCGCGCTGCTCCCGCTCCACCTGCAGACGCTCACGCTCACCTCCCTCTCGCTCTCCCCGCCCACGCCGGCGCAGCCGCCGCTGCCTTCCTCCTGGTTCCTCCGCCTCCTCTCCTCCCCTTCGCTCCCGGACTCCGCATGGCGCGACGCATTCCGCATGTCCAAGCCCGCCTTCTTCCAGCTCCTCCACGCCCTCGCTCTCCCCGCCCCCGCCGCCGCCTCCTCCTCCTCAACCTCCACCCTCGCGCTGCCGCCCGACCACAAGCTCGGCGCCGCGCTGTTCCGGCTCGCCCACGCCGCGCCGGCGCGCGCCGTGGCGCGCCGCTTCGGCCTCCCGTCCCCATCCGTCGCCGCCCGCGCCTTCTACGAGGTCTGCCGCGCGATCGCCGACCGCCTCGCGCCGCTGCTCGACCTCGCCGCGCCCGACCGCATCTCCCGCGCGGTCCCGGGCTTCTGCGCGCTGTCCCTGCCCAACTGCTGCGGCGCGCTCGGCTACACACGCTTCGGGAAAGACGCCGCCGCGGTCGCGCAGGCCCTCGTGGACGCCGACGGACGCTTCCTCGACGTCTCCGTCGGCTGGGACCCGGCCATGTCCCCGGCCGAGATCCTCCCGCGGACCAAGCTCTGCACCTCCCAGGCCATCGTGCTCGCCAATGCTCCCCAGGGCGAGCTCATCGGCGGCTCCGTGCCGCGCTACTTCTTGGGGCCGGCTTGCTGCCCGCTGCTCCCCTGGCTTGTGACACCGTACAAGGACACGGGCGCCGCCGCTGGTGACTTATCCAAAGAGAGCATCTTTAACCATGTGCACGCGCACGGGATGCAGGTGGTGAAGAATGCCTTTGGCCATGTGCGTGCACGCTGGCAGCTTCTGGACGAATGCTGGAAGGGGGAGTGCCAAGAAGCACTGCCCGTATGTGGTGGTTGCTGGTGTTCTGCTCCACAACTTCCTCATCAAATGCGGCGAGCCGATGCCGGAGACGATCCAGGGGAATGCCGATGCTGATGTGTTTGCCGACTTTGAGGGGGAGAACGATAAGGAAGGGGAGAGAATCAGGGATGTTCTTGCTGCGCACTTGAGCCTGCTGAGCCGTAGTCAGTGAGTGTAAATATTTGAGTAGTCTGTATTGCTCGGCATCATCTGGAATGCTATGTAAGTATGTGACTTATGCTAATATTCTCCTGCTTTTATGCAGTGCTCTGCTCTTCTCAGATACTTCATTAGCCATTAGCAAACTGCACTTTTATGCTACAGTTCAATCCATTTCTGATGTTGATAGTCTCGTACAGCTTCATCCTTAGGACTGCATTTCTGCCTATTTCTTCAAGCCTTGAATGAATAGCTCTGACTGAGACCGATAACTCGGCACATCTTGTTCTTACTCCTTAGCAAATCAGGATTTGCTACAGCCTATAGTCCACTCCTAAAGCATGATTTGCATATGATTTGAACATATCTTATTGTATTTGTTTCTGTACTAACTTGAGATGGCATGCAATCTATCCCATGCTGCTTGATTTTTTTTTTTCACATACAAAAGATTGGAAAGCTATACCTTTGCAATGCCTTTTCATCTGCCTTTCCAGTTGAATATAGCGCTAATTGCTAACGTTAGTGTGATGCTACAATTCAATCCATACCTGTTGCCTGATGTTGATAGTGATAGTCTCATGTGGCTTTCGTCGTTAGGACTGCAGTTCTGCCTGCTTCTTCGCCAGACCTTGAATGGCTATTACTTTGACGCATTTCAGCATTTTCTACAGCCTATAGTCCACTCCTAAAGCATGATTTACATTTGATTTTATCATATCTTATCATCTTCGTTTATGTACTGACTTGAGATGGCACAACACTCTGGTTGGGAATATATTCCATGTTGCTTGCTTTGTTCTTACGTGTAAGTTCTTTTGTGATGATAAGAAAGTTACACCTTTGCAATGCCTTTCATCTGCCTTTCAGTTGAGTATAGCTGCTGCTCTCTGTTCTTACGTGTAAGTTCTTTTTGTGATGATTTTTTTTTCAATAATGGTATTCTGCATTCATTGGTGTAATTATGTCTGTTTAACCTTTGTTTTAACCTTTTTTTTTAAAGAAAGAGCAACTAATCTACTCTGCGACAGCAATTTTTCATTTATGTACTTGCGGTTGTTGTTTTCTTGTAAACACCAGATAAAATTGGTCTTGATTTTTGAAAGATCGTAGCTATTGTTGGCTTTACATTAACTGGGAGGAAGCAAAAATAAAACTAGTATAGGTAGCCCTTTCTTCAAGAAGCTAATTGACATGTACCTTTTGTAATCAAAAGAGAGAAAGTTGGTTTCTGATTGCCACAACACTAATAAGCATGACTAATTATCTGCAGTGGAGAATTGACTTAGGCAGGTAAATATTTTCTAAGTATTTTTTTCTTCTGGGTGAGCTGCTTCATGCCACATCTGATCAAAGCGAATTAGGATGTGAGGTGAACTCAATTCATATAATTTATTTATACTAGACACCTGTTCTGGAAACTATGTAGAGTACGAGTTATATAAAAAGGTTACAAAAGAGGAAACATGAGAGCAATATAGCCGTACTGAACTGGTCATGTGCAGCTGCGTCTTAACAACAATCTTAGCTGATATTTTTTAGTACATGTTTCATGTTGGGAGCCGGTCATATATTACTTATATTCTACCAATGCGTCTTGTTTCATTCACTTTGGTGTGTACTAGTCTACTATATATACTTGGTCTCAGATTGAAGCTTGCCTAGGAAAGGCATAGAGTGGTAATACTGAATTGGTCTAAAATTGGAGTTTGCGATAACTTTGTTCATTGGAACTTGATCACGTGTGTCTTATGTGGGCTTAAGCACAAGTTAGCACATCTTGGACTGGCTGCTGTTTGTGAAGCGCACTGAAGCCTAGTAACTTCGTAAGACCTGGAAGACCTTCAGCAAACTGATGTGAAGCTGCCTCGCTAGAGTATATTCCTTTATTTCTGCATGTATTGATGTTTCATGCATTCACTTTGGTGTGTACTAGTCTACTATATATACTTGGTCTCAGATTGGAGTGTGCCTAGGAAAGGAAAACAGTAGCAGTAGATAATTTGTTCATTGGAACTTGATCACGTACGTGTGTCTGATGTGGGCTTAAACACAAGTTAGCACATCTTGGACTGGCTGCTGTTTGTGACGTGCACTGAAGCTTTGCAACTTGTAACTTTGCAAGACGGAGACCTTCAGCAAACTGATGTGAAGTTGCACTACCTCGCTAGAGTTTATTCCTTTTATTTCTGCATGTATTGCTGTTGATTTTTGGTTGCTTATTGCTTAATGTGTACCGTCAGGCAGGTGGTACGTACTAGCACACTGATGCAACCAAACGCAGGACTTAACTAGGACTATGGGTAACCATCACATGCAAGAGAGAGCCAGTGAGCAACCCTCAGTTATTCGCATAAATGGAGTTTATGAATAAAGTACAAAAGGTGAACAGAACACGGCAACAAATTACTGAAGTTTTATACATGCTTACAATTACGGAATATACCAAATGTAGCGATCTTGTCTGTGCGAAAAGAAGAGAACCAGAAATTCACCTTTGCTTAAGTATGAGACGGGATTTCGGTCAGCACAATCGGAGCAAACTTCATCCGGCAGCAGTCTTAACTCAAGCCATCAGACGGCATAAACAAACCAAACCAAGCGTCTGAATCGCCTCCAAATCTTGCACTGCGTAGCTTGTACATGCAACACGATCGACAGCGCCGGATTTTGAGATTGGGATGTAGACTGGCAGGCCAAAGCAACACCACTTACTTACACAACCATTGTGATCTTGGTTCACGGCATCAGTTGGGCCTGAGGTCCCGGAACAAGCTGTCCCACCTGACCGTCTCCTCGCCATCACTGGCATCCAGGTCCCTACTAAGAGCGTGCACGGCCGCGGCGCCCCTGCCACCGATGATGGCCTGGCGCGCGGCTCTCGGCGTCGAGGTGGAACCCTTGGGCTCGGACTTGGCCCGCCTCAGCGCCTTGCCTCGGCGCTTGCGGCCGTCGTCGTGCTGCTGCTGGTGGCTCGGCACGAGCACCAGCGCCGTGGTCGAGTCCTCCTCGCGGCGGACGAGCGCGCGCACGTACCTGGCGACGCGGTGGACGAGCCGGGACAGCGGCGGCCGCTGCCTCGGGCCCGGGGAGAGCGGCGACGGGCGCCGGTCGTGGTCGCGCCAGGCGAGCTTGAGGATCTCGAGGCGGTGCTTGGCGACGGAGACGCCCATGCTGTGGAGGAGCTCGTGGTCGAGGTAGGCCACGTCGTCGGCCTCCAGCTCGTTGCGCGCGAACACCAGCGCGTACTCGTACACCACCGCCGGGTCCAGCCGCGCCGCCGACAGCCACGCGTGCCAGTCCATGCTCCGATCGATCAGCTCTGTGCTCTGGGCGCTGGCGATCAAGTGAGAGGCGGGAGCTTATAGGAGGAAGTCGTGGGGAGTGGTTACATGGCCGGACGAGCGGAGTAACTGTGCTCTCTGGTGGAGAGCGATGGAAGCGGCGCGTGATTACAGATTTGTGCAGTTCGTTTCTCCCAGGAGGAGGACGCGGCGAGTGTGGCACGGCATGGAGCAGTTGGTGGTGCTCGTGACTTTTGTCACGCACTTGCCTATCTCCACGAGCTGATGCCTGACGGTACTAGGTAGCGGTTGTTGCTACAAGAAGGATGATTGTAGTGCCATTATATCACCATTGATCTTGTCCTGATTCCACAGCTAATACTGTAGCTGCCATCACAGGGACAGTCTGAAGATAGAGAGTTTTCTCCCACGGGACAACGTAATGTGTTTATCTATCACTAGTTCGTACTACTTACTTTATACCCTTTATTGTCTGGAACGTGGATTTTCCCAAATGTGCTTTCCAGGTGAGAAGATGTATCTATCTGAATCATGGAAAACACAGTTCCCTTTGACCATGAAAGCAAGATGTTTCTTAGAAATGAAAACGCAGCAGCTATGAAGGTGACCGTTAAACAAACAGAAACAAACATTCCCACCGAATTCTGTTTTCACCAAACGAAATTCAACCTGTTCAGTCACGATCATCACCTAATCATAGTCATACTGTCAAGCATGGGGAGGCTACTTGCTACAGTCTCGATCACTCTCAACCTAAGGCCGACTTACAGAACAGGACAAAAGACAAATACTGCTGGAAGAACGAAGCACCTCCACAATCGCTAATCAGTAGCGCGAGCAATGCGATTTGCTTGGTGACATTCTTCTGCTGCATATGTCGACACGCACGCCTGTTCTTGGATTGCAGCCTTGTAGCAGCCATCATACACTAAGCCCGCCCAGCGTCCCTGCAGAGCAACAGAACGAAACCATGAGCTGGATGTTACATTTGAATGATATGCGACGAAAACTTTTGTGGGGATCATTCTTAGAATAAATATAGGCAGGATGAGGCGCCTAATCGTAAAGCAAATGCTTGACTACAAGGAATGTCACAAACAACTGTCATTTATTAGCCACATCCTGATGCTATCTAAAATCACCAACCGGTAGAAAATGTTGTAATCTACAACTAGTTCCTATAGCACCGTCAAATTTAGGAAATCAATCTACAACACCGTTGCATTACCTGTGGGCCTTCCTGCGTTTGGACGACGAGAGTAGCTTCACCTGATTGCTCATGTACTCGACGCATTCCGTCATGGTGGCCTTCCTCCCTTCCTTGTAATTCCATAGCTCGTAGGAGACGCTCCTGTTGCTCAGGCAGTTGTACTCCTTCATCTCCATCAACGCTCTAATGACAGCGTCATGAACGTCTTCTCCCCATTCCCTCTTCAGCACTTGCAGCATTTCATCATCCTCATCTATGGCCTGATCCTATTCTCAAAATATTTGCACAAAATGTAAGTTTATAATAGCCAAAGCATGAGCTGCAAAGTGGCACAATGCTTACGAAAATTGGCGTACCTCACAGTTATCGCCAACTGCATCTGTCTTGAAGGGCTTCCAGGTTGGGTTCTTTAGCAACATCTCCCATGTGGTGTAGGGTTCAGACGTTGCCTTTTTAGCTTCTTTAGGAGGCAGCTTGGCAGCGCACGCAGCATGGAATGGCTTTTCATCTAATCTCCCCATTACCTTCACCCCAAGGGCACGACGTCTACTAGAGTCAATCTGCATGAATTCCTAGAATCCCAGTTACCACATATCAGCATATCACCAAGTCATTATATCAAACCTCAAATTTCAGAAATCCTGAATGGACATAAATCAAGGCAAGTTCAGTGATATAAGCAAACCTTCATCAGAGTTTCTCGAAGCCTCTTCAACTCATCATCAGTGCTTGCGTGATGGCCAGCTAGCCTCTGCTTTCAAAGTGAAAAATTTGTATAAGCATACTAGAACCTAAAAAGGAGAAACGACTGAACAAAAATGCAATGTAAAAAGATGCAGCCTTCAGTCTGGTTTGCAAAGTTCAATTTCAGGATAAAAGCTATAACAACTGGAATTCGTGTTCGTGAAAAAGGCCACTGAATTTATGGGCATATTTCTGTCTCACAGAGATTAGTGAGGCTGAAAATATGTCATTCATTTAGATTTCTTTAAAAAAAATCCATTCCATTATATTCCTCAAAAATAAGTGTCTCCTTCTCAGATGACTGATCTCTCAGTCACTTTTTCAACCATTAGATATGCGTCTGACCATCTAGATCTTCGCACTCTCCCTAAATCTTAATCTTTCCATGCATGCATTTTATTTGTTCCATAGAATGTGACCAAGAAATATGTCAGATTTTAGCCATCTAGGAACTAAATGTCCAGCTTCAATAAAAAAATATTCCAGCTTCACAAAATGTCCACTTATACATTATGTCTGTTCCGAAAATATGACTAAGAGATCTACAAAATTTCAGTCACCTGAGAAGGAGCAAATCCTCAAAAATAAAGTCAGATTCACTTAACTAGTATACTAGTAAGATGTTGGAAACCTGTCACTCAAACTCACTTACCTAACATGCTAGCGGCCGCCCAAGAAATCAGAATCACTTACCTAGCATACCAATGCAATCCAAGAAACACTAGTATGCCACTAAGATGGGTCTAAATTTACCTTTGAGGGTTGGTGTTGGACAGAATCGTTTGCAATTCCAACCAGACTCTGCTGCTCAGCTTGATTTTTCATGGCTTCCAACTCATGAACCTTAGTGACGATAGCATTCACATCCTCATCCCTCCCCTCATTCGCCAGCCTCAGCGCCACCATCGTCACAGCCGCCAGCTCCTCCGACGCCGCTACCTGCTCATTATTCGCCGCAAGCAACTTCTCTGTGAACCCAAGCTCCTTATTTCTCGCTGCAAGCAACGCCTTTGTCGCCTCGAGCTCCTCCCTCACCATCGCGAGCTTCTCCAGCACCGGCTCCGGGGGCGCCGCGGCCACCCTGCCGAGGGCCTCCTGCTCCATCCTCGCCTTCTCCTCGATGATTTCGCCGATCAAGTTCTTCAGCTCCATGTACTCCGTCGTGGCGTCCTTGTGGAACGAGATCTTGGAGTCAACCTTGGCCACAAGTAGGTTCATGTGCCCGCCCAACAGCCCATCGCTGGTACCGCTCCCATCTCCTGCCATCTTCCTCCTCTTCTTGGGTTTCAAGGGACTGAAATAGCGCACAAACAGAAAAGCAAAGGAAGTGTTTAGCCACGATTACCTCCGAGAAATCTCTATCTGAGAAACTACTCGCTACAGTTAGTGAGTATTCGTTGTTTAGCAACAATTACACACTGATAGCATCCAATAAAAAAGAAATGTGCAGATAACTAAATATTCACCTTATAGAAAGAACAACAAGAACTCTGTCAGCAATCTGTTGCCAACACGACCAACCAACTGTTACTAAGCCCTCAAAGTGACCTGCAGAGTGACTACACATTGGTAAGTGAGACAATCAGAAACATATAAATTGAGATATAACTAAAAAAATTGTAATACAAGAGGTTTATAAAGCATGAAGTAGTAGACAAAAACAAATGTAATATAGGAGGTGGAATAATGCATGCGCCGTCGACTTTGAAATTGCCACAGAATCGTAACGGTCCTGTGGAATGGAGAAGAAAATAACAGATGCAAAGAAACAGAAGATCCTTTTAGTCAGATCAGAACTTGTTTCAGACAAGCATCCCAACACACGGAATTGATAAAAAAAAAATGAGAGTTTTCTTTCCAACTTTCATAGTGACGGTGAACTAATGAGACCGACTAGGATGCCAGCTTTCATTTTCTTCTCTTTCCTATTAAATTCCTTGCCATGTCATCATTTTTACTGATATGGTAGCATATCAAATACAAATGAAACCTTCATTGAGACTAGCCTTAAAGCTTGGGTTTTGGTTGCAAACAACGACAGGGGGCAATCAGATTTCCTCCAAAAAGGAAGAAACAAGTGGAAAAGCACTCACCAGTCACAAAATCACCAAAGTAGGAAATTTTAAGTAAAGATCGACTCACAGTGAAGCAAGGGGCGGTGCTCGACAGGGCGATCGTGCCGACGAGGAGGGAGCGGTAGCCTCGCCTGGACAGGGGAGGAGCGGAAGTGTACTGGCAGCGCCGCCGCCGCCACCGAGGGATTGGATCTAGGGAGAGGGATCAAATGTAGCTAGGGTTTGGGAGAACCAACAGATGCCAGCGGTTTCATTCAGGCCCCGTGTAAATCCTGTCGTCGGACTAAATTGGATGGCTGACGTGCCTCCACGCGTAGCACGGTAGGGGTTACCCCTTTGCCGGTCCAAACTCACATTACGGCCTTTTTAGCTCATATATGGGCACGCGAGGAGTTAGCAGCTTGGGCTAAATGGAGCCCAGCTTGGTTGCTTGTGAACATATGGTTAAAAAAGAAACTCTTAAAGTTTCCAAATTGCAAAGCATAATCTACATTACTAAAAAGTAGCATAATTTCTTTCCATGTCAAGTTGATAATTCATAAGATTGTTACAAATTCTGATCTTTGAACCTAAATGGAGGTGGATCATGCCTCAATACCTAGTTAACGCTTATCTTGCTGGAATGTTCAATTAAGCTAGATGATATGTTGATGGCCAAGTCAGTATTGTGGTGCTCTGCTTGATCCATACGTTATTATTTTTTATTATAAAGTATGAAAAGTCTATTAGTGCCAATCTACATTTAATGAAATTTGGTCTTTTTGTTTCTCGATGTACAGGTTGAACTTTAAATTTAAAATTCACAGGTTGCTAGTGATACTATAGTCTATGTTAGAAAAAAAAAAACATCATATTTTTTCAAGATAATGTACATAGTTAGGAGCATTTAGTGTTTTTTTGCGAATGAGTTAGGAGCATTTAGCGGTGGCTTATCCAATAAAGATACAAAATTGCTTGACATGTAATCAAGAAAAATCATAAAATATTATTCTATCATAGACTATGATGCTATTTATCATCATACAAATTTAAACTATAAATTCAACTTGCAGGCATAGAAACAGAAAAAAAAAAGAATTTGGTCATAGTGTTGATTGAACCAATTGAAATAGTTTATGTACATCTAAGAAAGAGAAATAGTTTAGGTAATAAATTAAAGCAACATTTCGGTCAAAGGATTTCGTGGACAAAGTGAATTGTTTAGGTAGTAAATAGACTTCTTTTTTTAAAAATAATATGGATGGATTGAAAGATAGAACCTTCATTCCTTGTGGCGGTTGTGGGAGGAGAGCTATAGGCTTGTGGGGAAGTTGGAAATAGCAAGGCGACGAAGAGGCCGGCGGCGACCCTGCGGATGGAGAAGGGGTTTGGTGCAGTGCATGCGACGCTCGCACGATGAATTCTTCATGGTGCTTTTGTCGTCTTGTTTAAGATGGTTCTTGTACTGTCTTTCAAATTGCGGATTTTGTCTCTGACTCCATCTACTCCCTTTGTCCCATATTATTTGGCACCTTAGCTCTCGCACATGAATTAAAAAGATATGAAAAAGTGGGTGCACTGGAAACGAGGGGAAGAGATATAGAGATTAGAGATGTGTTGGAAAGAGAGAAAGATGCAGTGGAAAGTGAGAATACTAATTATTTGGGGGAAAAAACTAGAGAAGGCTTTACTCTCAGAGGCATGTAAAATAATGAACAACTTCTAACTCTAAGTGAGGGGAAAGCAACTTCTTAGCCACCGATCGCATCCGCATTGAAAAAAACCGGCACTTCGACGAACATGAATCAGCAGCCATTTCATGTTGCAATAATGCAAGCCAAATACTGCTAGAACTACTACCAACATGCTTCCCGCTGCAGACCAACGAGGCAGTTCAGAGTTCAGACAAACTAAAAACCAAGGAACCTACTAGCACAAGCTGCACAACCAAGTGACACTAGACATCAGGTCAGGGGGATGCTATAAGGCGGCCCTGACCCAAAGCATGGGGTTCATGGGAGTACTGGTCACAGTGGTCAGAAGTTATGTAGTACGAGTATAATTCCAATTTCCACAGGCTACACTCTGACCAGTACGTACTCCTATGGATCAACAAAAGTGCACTGCTTCTACCGAGCAGCATCATAACCTTGAACATGACAATTTTGTACAAAACCAAACGAAAGGTACGACTTACTTCATCGCATTGTCAGATCCTTTGTAAGTCAAGAGGAGCTTGATGCCTAGTTCAGGCCCGTCGCCACCGCCCAAATCGGAATCTTCTTTCCTGGCGCAAGCGGCCTGCCTCGCCACCTGCCGCCTGCTCCGACACCGGCCGCGTCGTTATCGTGGCGGGCGAGGTGGGCGTGCCGCGGGTCCTCCAGCGTGCGCGAGCAGCAGGTGGTGTGAGTAGGCAACGAGGCCGAGAGAGGCTTGGAGGTGGAGGCGGCGGATGGCGAGGTCCCCATGGCGAGGAAGGAGGCCGCGGCGTAGATGCGCGAGGCCGCGGCGTGGGATCGGTGAGAGGAGGGAAGCGAAGAGGAAGGGTGAGGCGCGGGTGCCACCCGCCGGGTGGGCCTCGAGGTTAGAGAGGACTCGGTAGAGTGTCTCGGGAGGTGACGGCGGATGCGCTGGTGGCCGAAGGAGGGAGAAGGGTAGTGACGTGGCCCTATGGGTCCGCGTATTGGGGAAATGCTGGAGCAACTTCCAAATAATCTTGAAAATGCTTCTTTTTCCTATTAGCTTTCACTTTCGGATTTTTTTTTTAGATAATGGCACTTTCAGATGCACAAGTCACATAGTATTACACAGTTGGTTCGCCGCCATTTGTCAGTCCAAATAAGACGCATCTCGTTCCCTGCTCGATCGTGCCAGCCGCAACGCCATCACATCCGCTTGCACATCGATCGCCGCCGGCGCTGCCTTGTGTGCACCATCCAGAAGACGATGGACATCATCACGGCGCCGGAAATGACGAGCAGGCCGACGTAGACGTGCCTGCTGTACCTCTCCAGCCCGGGGCAATTGTTGTGGCTGATGGCGGTGAACGTCTCGCGCACGAAGGAGCAGTCCTGCAGCTGCATCAGGAACGGGCCGAACCGGTACAAGCCCTGGCTGATGCTCGCCGCAGCCGTCATCTGGCTGTACGCCGCCGGCGTGACCCGGCCCTCCGTCACGCACGTCTCCGGCGGGCCCGCCGCCGTCACGCACTCGAACCGCTTCCACTCCTCCGGCGCGCTGTCGAAGTCCACCTCGCCGGCGGCGCACGCGCGCGGGCTCATGTCCGGGTTGAAGGGGTTGCAGAGCAGCGGCATGAGCGGGCCCGACTGGTTGAAGTAGAGCGGCCGGAGCGCCGGCGGGAAGTCGCGGTTGGAGATGTTGACGACGACGTTGTTGACCAGCGCCACCAGCTGCGCCGTCACCTCCTGGCTCCGGTACATGGACTCGTTCGCCGTCGCCACGTCCACGCACGGGAGGATGTCGTCCAGCGCCGTGCGCGCCTGCGGGTGGCTCACCCACTCGTCCATCGCCACGCACGCGTCCGCCATCACGCTGCAGTTATCAGTATCAGTGCTTGAACACACTGAACAATGCGTGCTCCAATGCTGCATCTGCATGTCCAGAATTCAGGAAAAGGGATAATTTGGACAGCTTACTTGTGCAAGAGGAGGAAAAGAGCAGATGATGTGATCGTGACGGCGAGAATGATCCATCCGACAATCACCATTCTGCAGAGATATGACATGGGTGATGATTGTCTCATGATGAGAAAAATGCGTGAACAGAGTTGTGAAATGAGTGATAAATTAGCTGTATGTCTTGAAACTTCTTACAGGGAGACAAGAAACCGCCACCCAAGTATGGAGAACACTGACAAACAAGTTCAGATCAGAACATCAGCAAGCTTCTGAGAGCTGAAACATAATAGGGCCAGAGAGTAACACTTACGGAATCCAAGCACTGAGAGGCCAAGCATTACAATTCCAACCCACATTAAATCGTGCTGCCTGATTAAGAATCACCAATATGAGACACGTTTTCATATAGGTTAGAACACCCAATATTTGAATTTTTTTTTTAAGGACCACGACAACTCTTAAGTAAAGTGTACTGCAAATCTTGTTAACCAGAGCCAAACTTACATGTGGTTCAACACTTTCGAGATCTTATGGGAGTTCTCCAAAGCGCGAGTGGATAACTCGTTTGCCGAAGAGTTGAGCTTGTCCTCTATGACATCGATCTTCTGCTGAACGTCTGCTGGTAAGAAAATTTCGTCCACTTTGATGGCCTTCGCCGCCGCCAAGCTTCTGGAGAAGTTCCTCAGGTTATCAAACGTCAGATTCCCCTGCCCGACTACATAGTCGACGGTGTTGATCGCGCTGCGGTGGAACAGCTCCTGGCCACAGCGTAGCATCCAACATCCAGCGCTGAAATACCCAAACGAGAAAGGAAAATAGTGTGACCATCTTTTGATGAAGTAACTAAAATCAGTGGAAAATGTGCGAGCGTAATCACATTGTCGCCATGGTGAGTATGATGAGGAGCACCAAAGAGGTGACATAACACCCGGGCGAGTACGCGGGGTTCTTGTTCCGGCAGAAGCAGCAGCAGCAGGAGATGATGAGCAACACGACGCCGAAGCCCATCAACCACAGCATGGCGGCGAGGAAGAGCGGAACTGCGGTGAACGCCACAGACTGCAGTAAGGGGGATAACACGTTACGAGAAGGATGAACACGTGAAATTTTTATATAAAGTGGAATAATTTGATGTTATCTCCCGTACGGCCCAGTAATGCTCATTGCTGATGTTCCAGCCGCCGCTGTACATGGTGAGATTGGTAAGGGGATCAGGCCGGTGAGTCCTCGCCGCCGCAAGGGCCATAGAGTTGTTTGCCGGAGGAGCAGCATCCGGCAACGGTGAGTCGACCAGCGATCTCCTCCATGAAGCCAGTACGCCCTTTCCACGGTCATCTGCTTCAATCCATGGCAAAAGACGAGAATTATGAATTGTACCAGCCGGCCATAAAACTGAATAAATTGCGCCTCCTTATAACTTCATAAAGAAACGGGCATCGTCCTGTTGACAGCTTATACGAAATTTGTGACGGTAAAAATTTCTAGGAAATTCAGCAAACACATTATGTTCAGTTGCTAACAGAAAATAAACAGAATTTGATTCGAAGACGAAGCAGGAATCAGGATTGATGACGAAAACAACGAAATCAAGTTATCAATCCATGCAAAGGGCATTGAGCGCATCGCGCACCTGATAGAACGCGCCTGCCCTCAAAAGAACCGTGCGAAACGGAGGCGCCGGCGAGGAACAGGAGCAGGAGAACGCACACGACGCCGGCCGGCGAGGAGGAGGCCGGCGCCATGCGGACGAATGGGTGGGTAACCAGCGCTCGCCCAGATGATCCAAACGGAATGGGTGGAATCCTTTTAACGGAAACCTCGACTGACGAATCCCCAAATTAGTTGCTCCAAACTCAAATCGTATTCTCTCCCATGAACATCCTTCCCCTTTGCGCGAGCAGGCGGAGACGGGGGGCCTGCTGGCGCACCCACCTTCCAAACACAGCCATGCCCATAAATAGCAACGCCACCGAAGCGTCTGGTTTTTGCGCATGGCCTGCCTGCTCCATCAGCCCAGTTATTCGGCCCATAGGACGAGAAGTTCTCTAACAGGCCAGCCCAAATGATCTCTAAAAGATAGTGGGCCAGGCCGGCCCGTGCATCGATGGTTTTAAATCTTTTTTTTTTGGTTTGATCCAATCATCCAACAAAACACAACGTCAAGAAAATACTACTACTTCCCTCTTGTTGAGGAACATCCTACTTCTCTCAGCTCTCTGATCTTACCCATTCTCCTGCGCACTCTGCAATGCAGCATAATATATGGTCGAAAGCTCAATAGGAGGTTCTCAAAGCCAACTTTTTCGATCGAATAGGAAATGTTGGCACAGGAGATGGGCGCGTTCTGAAAACGTATCCATCCATCTTGTTCCGCGATGGCCGCCGCCGCGCTTCTTATTTTTTCCGCTTCCGATCGTTCAGAACGGCCCCGCACGCAGGCGATCATCAACGGCGTCAGGCGGTTGTCATCAGCATTGATAAAACCATACAAAAATGCAAGCGCTGAAAGAAAACACTAAACAAAGGTCCCGTCAGGCCCGCCTGAATCGATCGCAATACATGCGTTCCGGTGGTTTTCGACTTCTCTGCACCTGCCCCCTGTAGATACACATCCCAAGGCTCGCATCATGCATACATGCGTGACAGAGCAGTGAAGACTACCGGAGCAGTTGTATGCGCTGTGGCGATCAGTAAGAACACCAGAAACTTACAGTGGTAACAGCGTCGATCATGCTCTGTGCCGTTCGCCTCAACTCAACGTTTTTCTACTTGCCCTGGCCAGTGGTCCAGAGAGTGTGCGCGCAAGCACGAGGACTTAACAGAGCAAGGATGATCATCTTTTCTTTTCTTTTTTCCCGGTCGCAATGGTTCCTTACAAAACAAACTCGATCGTCAGAGCACGCGAGCGCGGCGAGTTTATGTGCATGGACACGGTACGCGGCGCCTCGCTATCTTGCCCGGCTTTCGCGTCGCAGATGCTGCTCCACCGCGCCGGGGCTGCAGCCTCGCAGCCCGGCACGGCGTCGACCGCATCGCCATCGCCGGGACGGCGCGATGCGTGCGCCCGCATCACGGGCCTGCCCCGCGCGGGCGACCCGCCCCAGTCGGACTCGCCGAGTCCGGCCGGAAAGCGACGTCTCGGCGCGCAACAGCAACGTGTGTGCAGGTCCGTCCACGCACGCACCCGTCCGCGGGGCGCCCCATTACGCGACGAACGTGCGTACGTTGTACACCTGCTCTGCTCCGCAACTTAACCACACCACCCGACCGCCTAATTAATCAAGCACACAGCAGGTGCATGTGACTAGTCCCTCCTTGTCGAACCCGCCCTCACCAACTCACCTCCTCGATCAATGATCATCAACTGGAAGCTTTGCAATAACACGAGTATGGACTCTGGAGTGGAGTATATAGTGCCAAATTAATTAATGGATGGGAAGAAAGCGGTCAAAAGCGCGGTGTTACACACGGGCGATCGAGGCAGGCATAGGTGCCATGCATGTTACATCTGTGCGAGGGTACGGTACTCGAGATAAAAACGCCAAGTTTTGAGGTATCGTCGTCACAAAAGGTGCAGCATTTCCTGCAATGCTGTCCAGTATCGGTCACACTAGCTGTATACGCACTATTCTATTCTCAGGATCGTCGAACGCGGGCACTACCAGCTACTAACAATACTATAACCAGCTAGCTACTACTTACTGTAATAAACGAACAAACAAAGCTAATAGGCCAGTCGACCGCGAGCACCACTAGCTCGTACTTGCGCTGCGTGCGGCGCAGCACTCACGAGCAAACCTTTCTTTTCTAGTAAAACGAACGGCGCCCTTCAGTTGTGGATGGGAGACCTTCTCTGGGCCGGCGAGTAGTCCATCCCGGCGATGTCCATGATGTCCGGGTACGTCTGCCCCTGCCACGGCACGCGCGGGGTAGCCGCGTCCAACTCCTCCTGGCTAGTCGTCGCCTTGGCTTCGTGCCGGCCAGCTTGCGCCGTCGTCGTGGCACCGGCTTCGACGACAGTCGTGTTGTGACCGTTATTTCCCGTCAAGCCCTGAAAATATTGGCACAGTAAATAAATATCAGGCACGCATGCATGCATCAGAAGCGAAAAGGCGTGCATGGCACTGTAAGAATGTTCAGATGGTGGCTCAAAGTTAGCAAGCCTGAGAACGAACATACTGACCTGCGTCTGCTTCACTGCGCCCGATCTAGCATGCGTCGGTGGCGTTTTAGCCGTTCCTGCATCAAAGATCACAAAAGACTTATATTGGCAAGTTGGTGCGTGGAGAAAGGTAAACAAGTGAAGACTGCCAAGTGTATTTTACTTTTCAACTCATGCTATTGACAGCACGTGATGGCTAAAATGTTACTGTAACGCTTAGCCGGCGACTGACATGCTGAGTTTCCTTTTTTTTTTTACAAGTTGCAATCTTCGTATCGCTAAAGCAGCCGTGGCTCTCGCACGTGAATAAATGCATGCATCCACAGTAAAAATCGAGAGATTGAAATTTTGTGCAGAACTAAAATGTGATGAAACTAGATTCCAGCCAGTACACATAACAACGATCGAGCTGGTGCAGAACAGCATACTACAACTAGCTTCTCCGGCCGGTTCTCCCCTTACATTCTCCAAACCAAGATGAAGCATGAAGAGAGAAGAACAGCTACTACGACGGCTACCTAGCTACGGATAGAACAGGGTTAAATGATGCAGCTCAGTGGTGATTAGGCTCATGGCCACTTGGCCCATAGTAATCCTCATGGAACCTTGGTCCCGCATAGGCACTGATCGTCACTTGGCTATCCTTCGCAACAACAGTAGGAGTCATCTGCTTCATTGTACCTGATGATGAGCAATGTCCGTCTAGATCGCAGTTCTTGTTCACCGAATGAGCAATGGATGCTTCGCCGGGCTTCGGATCGCCCATCTCCTGCTGGATACAGAAAGAACACACATAAAAGATAAGTAAAACTGCAAACTCGTTCCAAGAACCTGGATCGCACTAGTTCATGTATACACTAACCTTCTTGTTGATTGCTTCCTGTAACTGTCTATCCGGCCTGATTCCTGCAAGAAGAGAAAAGTTGTCTCTAATGTTCAGTCTGGGATATGCCCCCAAATAAATTGCCAGTTAACGCCGGAGATGAGTAGCCATGCATGAAGCATACCATGTGCTGTTGCAGCCAGAAGAAGTAGGAGAAGAGAGGCAAAGGCCACAGAAGTCCTCATCTCTGCCTGCGCGCTTATCCGAACAAATCCAAGAAAAGGAGATACGATGATATGTGCACCTAAATGAGAGAGGAAGAGCAGAAGAATGGAAGCAAGCGGCGAGCTTAAGGCCAACTGACCTCAGGCACTTGTGTATTTATACACAGGCAGCGGTACCCCACAGCACCGAGTCCTGACATGTCAAACTCCAAAATTTAAGACAGCTTATAAGAAAAACAATCAGGAATGCTAGCTTCAAAGCAATTCTTTAATCCAGGCATCCAGCCCTGTATCTTGAGCTTTGGTTGGGCTGTCTCTTTTTAAGGAAGGATGTCCCCCCAAAACTTGGTGCCTGTTTAATTTACCATGAGCTTGTCCTGATGCAGTTATAAAGTTATAAAATATGGAGTTGCAGATTACTTGATATAGTAGTACATGCTTGTATTGTACTCAGTTGCACACTGGAAAGCAGGATTGCTGCTCTGATTTGTTTGAAACTCGACTGCATTTTTGCAAATTCGTAGTCTTAGCAGGTTTGCTACTTCTGATTACTGTTCCAAAGTCCTCCTATGTGGCTTTTGAGCCTCGGCAAGAGAGGCGGCTTGGTCCTCCCTACTGATTGCAAGTTCGGTTGGTTCTGATATGTTACATAACTATGTTCAGAAAGCAGTTGACTAGCACACAGTTTTCCCACTATTTTCTGAACTTCTGATTTTTCTCTTAAAAATAAGTGACCTTCTTGAGAAAGTCCAGGGTTGACTTTGGCTTTATATCATCTGTCTAGCATGCATGAAACATGAGATTGAACTGGTTTTATGAAACAGCCGCAGAAATTAAAATATGGGTCTGCACTGATAGCTAGCCAGAGATTGTTGGCTGTTGAAATCAACCGCAATGGACCACGTCCTTTCCCTTTTGGCTATCATCAGTCTAATAAACGACGAGCAATGGAAGTTACTAGAATAATCTGCTCCTTCATCAGGTCATTTAGCGCATCATCTGACCCCCTCTTTTGAGCATTTTTCTTGCGGTACCGTACGTGCACACGCCGGGCTAATAACAAAAAGAATGTGAGCATGTACGTCCGTTTGAGCAAATTTCGTTCCCAAGGCAAAGCTCCCGAGTTCCAACTGAGTCAATGCCGCTCCTACGGCAAACACGCAATGTACCAACTGATCTCGTGGCTCTCCGTCGAACCGGCACAACGCCCTGTCTCTTGGGCAAGAACATGCAGGGACTAGTATACTCCTATGTACCGAGCTTCCAATTGAAAAACAAGTGAACACTACCTCAACAGCACATCAAAGCATTAGAATAATATGTACATTAGATCGACCTTAGATCCTGTGTGCGTGGAAAGGTCTCAAGCACTATTCTTTTGAGGTCAAATAATTCACAAAGAAATGGATAAAATACAAGCTATAGTAGTGCTTAACTGTACCAGCCCGTACCGTTCCTACGGCTACCCTGTTTGTACTAGTATCAGCATGCTTTTGCCATGAACAAGAACTCTGTCCCCTAGTCCGGGCGTTCGCGGCACTGGCAGTATCAGAACAAGATCGACCATCAACCCAAAGAAGTTTCAAAACTACAGTATCACAGATCATTGGGTTGCCGTGCCCTGATGATGTAACCAATGCACGGTAAACTGGAAACGGTTTACTCGATCGATCGTAAAATTGGTGGCTTTCTTGGAGGCTACTACTTACTGTGGTGTATAGAAGCACGAGAAGCCCAGATAATTGGGAGAGGTAGGGTGGCATTGCATGGCCTGGCCAGGTGGGCGTGGGAGTTTGGGCACGTTGGAACTTGGCCACGGGCATGTATAGCTAGGCGTATCATAGGGTCATCAAAGCTACTGTACCAGGAGGCGTGTCACTGTGCCTACTAGTACTGCTCCAAGTGGGAGATCGTCTCGACGGCGGCTTTGACCAGATGCTGTTCAAAGCCCGGGCACGCACGCGCGCGCGCTCACGTGAGATCACCGGCCGGCGCCCTGTGTGCGTAGGCCCTGTAATCTGATCGAGCTAGCTAGCTGTAGCTACATTACATTCGTTCTAACTATTCCAGTGTCACCTGACTATACCCGCATGAATGACCAAACACAATGTTTGTGCTAGCACATCTCATGATCCGAAACAGTGTGTGCCGCATGCATGCATGGGTTATCATGGAATGTGCTTCGATCTCTGTCGGCATCCGTACGAGAACAGAGGAAGCGAAGGACGTTGCTGGTTTGAACGATCGATAGCTCAATGTGCACACACTAGGCCGCCGCACCGCCCAAGAAAACATACGTACTCGTCAACATCCATGGTTTTGTTCCTACCTCCATCATATGTGTGCATCGATCAACAGAGCCCAGGTAGTCAAAAAAGCTGGATATTGGGTGGAACGAAGAACGATCGACACTGCAGGTGCCGACACACCTGATGTGCTCAAGTTCATGGAGAGAGAAACGCCCGGCGGGTCCGTGCAGAAGAAATAAAAAGCAGGGCACCTTTCAATGACCTTTACCCGGACGAGGCCGACATGTTTAGTTCCATGCCGAAGAACGGTGAACGGACGGAGATGGCTCTGCGGACCAAGCAAGTAATCGTGCAACGCGGCGCGCGCACACGGAAAAGCTCCTTTCGGCCGGTCGACGCCGCGAGAGGCTTTGCACTGTGCCACTTGGCTCAAGAAGCCCAGCCACGTATGGCGCCGCTCGCTCTCGCGCTTTTTGATGCGCGCCGGATTGGACGTGATCGGTAGCAGCTACGGGCTGGACGGCTCCACCGCGTGCGCCTCTGCCAAGGACCCAGCTCACGTAATGCCAAAACCGCAGGATAAGCATGAAGCTTAGTATCTTTTTAGACCAAGACTGTGCATGCATATATGTGCAGATAATCTGAGCAGAATACATTTTGAAAACTCCTCTGTTCTGAACTTGACAAAATGCCATCGACAGTAGCACCTAGGCGATTATTTTGCGAAGCTGTTAGCTAGTCAATTCGAGGAGCCCAGTTGTTGTTTCCGGCAGGCCGGGGCGTACGTATAACATGTCATCGTCTCATCACTCGCTGTGTCGTTCACGCGCGCGGTCGGATCGGCGGCCGGCGCAGCCTACACTACTCACGAGTGAACAGAGACACAAGCCGGCAAGCCGCCGTTTCTTTCACGACGCCGACGTGGTGAGCAACTAGCTACAAACCCACGGCGACAGCCGATGAATAGGTGCGAGGTCGTGGAGCACTGGAGCTCTCTTTTTGAGTCTGGCCAAGTGGCCATATGGTTTAGCTGGCGGTTAGCGAGCCGTACGGTTGCTTGACACGCCCATTTCGATCGGCGCCATGTGATGTTTGGCTTGCCGGGTGGCGGCAGCGTCGCCACCACGGTTGCTTGCCCCCGCCGACGGCCAAAAAGTGCGAGCGTTACAACGTGTCGGGCGTGCGCCGTACCTGCCGGACACCGTGGCCGTTCCGTGTCGGCACGGGCGTTTCTGTGTAGGTTTCATTGATCCACGCCATTGCCTGGCTGAATATGGTGCGGCCGGACGCCCTGAAAGGGGAACACATTCGTCGATGTAATGAGCAGAGCAGACCCAGCAGCATCCTTCGGACGCAGCTAGCCTCTTGTCGCCATGAGAGAGATGCCTAGAGGCAGATCGCTCCGATACCGATTCGATAACGAGGGCTCCTCCTGTCGTGCCCATTTCTCCGCGAACTCTCCGGCCGGTTCGTCTCCCGCGGCGCCGTGCGACGCCCTGACGCGGACTCTACCGACTGTTACGCGCGCGGGCTCATGGCGCTGTCATATGGGGGCTCGCCACGCGCGCGCCTCCGCCCTGTTCGGGAGCAGCAGCGTCGCTACCGCACGACCGCGAGGCGCCCGTGGTCGCGACCTGCCGGGCTCGTCTGTCGCAGACATGTTCCAGGCCGTCGGCACGGCGCCATTACTGCGCTGCTCGCTCTCCGTATGCATGGTCCCGATCGATACGGATGGCGCGCACACACACACACACACGGCTCCACATATCATGAACCGCGCACGCCCAGAGCGCCCAGCCGCGGCATGCGGATTTTTCCAGGGTCTCGCGCAGCAGACGATTCATAGGTCCATCTCGGTCTCAAGAAGGCAGCTGGTCGTTAACGCCGAGCAGACAATGCGGATGCGCGCATAGCTGCCGGTACACGCGCCCGCAGACACTGCGCATGAGCGCTGTGTTGTTGTGGTAGCAGGAAAGAGTACGTACGTGTTCGTGTCCGCTCTGCCGTTCTGTTAAGGCTGTCGATGGTTTGGTGGATACGCATGAAGTGATGAACCAGCACGCGAGCGAATGCATGGACCTACAAATGTACTACGCCCGTAACCACATGGTGGACCGCTTGTTCACAGATCAGGTCTTGGTGGTGCGTGCATTTCCGTGTGGTCACTATAGGAACCAATGACCCGAACAGTTGTGATTTACGTTTGAGAGAGTGGAACTTACGGAAACTATAGTAAGCACATGACTTGGAGGTGGTACCTTGATCACAGTAGATCATCAGTAAACATTGTAAGGTCTGTGTTACAGACTCAACAACAGCAAATACAGAGGCTAAAAAAAACACTGGCTGGTAAAAACTATGTGTCGTCTTGATGGCTGCGACTTTTTTTTTTTGAGTAAGTTCATCAGTAAGTTTGTTGTATAGACTGCGACTTTTTTTTTTTTTGAGTGCTCAATATCCACCCCGTCCTTGCTACTGAGTAGTTGGAAGGAGAAGTACTACTACAAGGCTCCAACATCTGCATATTCCTTCCCTCGTTCGATAATGTTAAGGGATGCAGACATTAACCCCTAGAGAGCCACACGGTGAGCTTCTGTAATTCAAAGGTATTACAGGACAAGGACACAGGGAGGTATTGCAATAGAAAATTTACTATTTTACTCCTCTCGTGTAAGCAAACAAAAATATCCTAAGAGTAAATGAGGAATTTACCACCTCCTCATGAATAAAAGGCCTTTTGAGGGCAAGAAGAGGGGAACACACTCATTTCATTCAACAAGAAAAAGATCTTTCATACTTGCTCTCTCAGCTCCCTTCCTCCACTCCTGTCTTCAAACTTGAGCCCTCCCATGGTGGGAGGGATCTCGCTCTTATTTGTTGGAGAAATTTAAATGTATCAAGATACAGTTACCCAATAAGCATGTTATGTGAAATACAACCCGATTAGGTGGTAAATTGCTTGATTTGAAATAACGATCATCAACCTAAACAAGAATTTTTTCCATACATATATCCCCATAAATTTAATCATTATGATCACATGAATTATTCAAATGACCATAAGGTTTGCAACATGTAAGTTCATATTATTGAAGACTGACTAGCAGAAAAATGTTTAGTTGATTCATATTGTTGTATCTAAGTAATCAATCTGTATACTACAAATTTTAGTAGGTGGCACAATAATATAGTCCATGTTTATTATAAACCATAGACCCGGATGAATTGGTACCCGAAAAGACAACGACCCTTTTTACAAGTCACACGCTGGCTGCAGCTTCCCCATGCTGCCAAGGGGAAGGATTCTGAGCAAAGACCCATCAATGCAGCTACTTGGCTCTTGGCATGTATAATTGTAATTTATGCATTATTCAACTCATCATCCTTGTCTTTTACTTCCTTATAAACGTTACCTTTGGATCAGTGTAGTTGATTTATGTGATTTTCCTTTCTACCCACTTGATTCCGACCAACATAGCAATGGAAGAATGACTTTCCATTCCAATCCGTTCAAGCAAGACATAGGATGAGCCTCAATATTAGGCAGCACTGCTCACATAGGGTGCGAGGCAAATCACCGTCCGTACCCTAGTGGTTAATATTTGGAATTTTATAAATCTAAATATAGCTATTTCGTATTGTTTCTTCTAGTGGTAATGGTGGATAATTTTAAACAAGTCGAGGGCATTTCAAACTGTTTTTCATAATGATAATGGTGGGTAGTTTTAAAATTATATGTAGGGTAATTTTGGAGTAATGTTTTTATAGTGGCAATGATGGATAATTTTGCTTTCTTTTTTCCTTGATTACTGTGTATTTCTAGCCCTTGAGAATAAACATGGTGGGTCTTTGACTAAACATTAAGTTGATGGAATAGTTTACCTCATGATATTGTAAATGTCCCAAATACCATATTTGGGACATTTGCCAATGGCATGTGCCTAATAATTGACAGATATTTTTTTTTCTGGTTTCGATCCCAACTCGGAAAAAGAGACTACAAATCAGCACTGGTGCTATAATTTGGCTGGCTAAACTGCGGTATTCCTCTTCCAGGTTACGCCTTCGGGTTGTTCAAAATTTGATTCGACCTGAGCATCATAATAGTTTTACAAACTCCCAAAGCTATGTGTCGTAGCTGATTATTCTTAGTAATCTTATCGCTTCTCATGCAAAAAACTTGGGGTGCAGCACCTTTGAGCACTATAACCCCTTTTTTCCTCGCATATGCGACCACATCCACCAATGCTTTTGCATAGAGTACCTGAAACAAACTGAGCAAATCCCCTAGTTTTAACATATTTCCCAGGGTACAACCACATCATAATTGATTGCAATGCAACATGATTCATTCTAACTTTATTCAATGCAAAATTACGAAGTAATATCAGATCTATATTAATATAATTATATGAAACAACCAATATTTGAGAACATGAGCATGGTACATCATTGTTTCAAGCCTTCTATGGAATGAATGGCTAGTACAACATAATAATGTCACAATTCCTGTATATCTCTTAAGAATTCAGAGCACACCATTCATTACATTATCACTATCAGACTCTGTTCCCGGCAATTTAGTCCCCAGCTCTTTCCTTGGTTTAGGTGATAGGCCCTTGGCAAGCATTTCCTCATCGTACTTCCTCGCCAAATCCACCATTCCCTTTTGTAGCAATGCATCAATAAGCGCATTGTATGCAAATGCATCCGGACTGAGCCCCTGCTCTTCCATCGCCTTCCACACAGTGAACACCGGTCGCAGAAATCCCCACCGCCCAAACCTCTTTATCAGCATGACATATGTATCCATCCTCGGCTTGCAGCCCCTCTCAAGCATTTTCTCAAACAGTCCAAGGACCTCCTGCGGTCGGCTCAAATACTGGAAGAAGCAATGGTAAGTGAGCACATCGGGCTTGCATCCGACCTTGTTCATCTGCTGAACAAATGCGTAGCCTTCCTTGAACCTCCCATCCTTGCAGAACAACTTGACAATTATGTTGAAAGTGGCGGTATTCGGCTTGCAACCAGTATCGATCATCTGCCTGTACAAGCGAACAGCAAAATCAACGCCCTGTGCGAGACCAACAGCATGGATCGCGGTGTTGTATGCGACGATGTCAACCGGAATGCGTTTCTGCTTCATCTCCCTGAAAAGCTTGACGGCCTTCCATGGTTTGCCTGACTTGGCAAGGGCGTCCATGTATATGGAGTAGGAGTGGAGGTCCTTGGCGACGCCGCGCTGGTCCATGTCGAACCATAGCTGGCGGAGGCGCGCCCAGGCGCGGGTCTTGGCCCACCCGCGGAGGAGGAGGTTGTGGACCTTCGTCCCCAACGGGAACGGCGGCGGGTCCCTCCCGAAGCATAGGTTGTCGGCCTCGTCGATGCGGCGGTGGTCGCAGAGCGCGTCGACGAGGAGGTGGAAGGAGGCCTCGTCGCGGAGGCCGATGGAGGCGGCGGTGGAGTCGAACGCGCGGACGGCGTCGTCGACGAGGTTGGCGGCGGCGAGGCGGTTGAGGAGGGCGCGGAGCGCGGGGCGGAGGAAGGCGGGGTCCCCACGCGCGGGGTCGTGGTGGGAGAGGAGCAGGGAGGTGGCGAGCGGGAACTCGAAGTGCTTGCCGAGGATGTCGACGGTGCGGGCGAGGGTGGCGGCGGTCGGGGGCAGGTTGGGGCCGTCCGGGGAGGCGGACCAGTGGAAGAACTCGAGCGCGCGGTTCCAGTCGTTGGCGTAGAGGGACAGCGTCTCGAGCACCGCCGCGGCGTCGAGAGAGGACGGCGGCGTGGGGGCGGGAGCGGAGGCCGGCGCGTGGAGGGTGGAGAAGGGGATGGCGAGGCGGCGGCGGTGACGGACGAGCATCTCACAAGAGGAAATGGATGCAGCTCAGCTGCTTGATGTGGTGCCTGATCACGGATGGCAGTGGCAATTGTAGCCCCGGCCCAAACCACTTCCAATGGATTGATACTGCTGCGCCCGTCCCTTGAGAAGAAAAACAAGGGAAATTCCTTATCAGCCACTGAACAAAGTTCATGTTCCTTACTAGCACAGTATTAGCGATCAGATCAAGAGTACGAACAGAACAAGCGACAAGTGAATGGCAATTCAATTTGTAATGTGGCAAAAAGTGGGTGCCTCGTGGATGCGAGTTTGCAGGAAAGGAAAACAAAGAAGTACAACAGAACAAGCGATAAGTGACTGGCAATTCAACTTGTAATGTGGCAAAAACATTTTACATTTGCATTTCTACAGAGGCAACTTAGCAGGACATTTCTTCAGTTTGGTCTACCTGTGGTTACATGGCTTTTACAAATTACAAGATCTTTAGCAGTCTTTGAATTTTGTACACAATCTACACACAAAATCTTTAGCAGTCTTTCAATGAGATGGCTTCGTTAATCAGCATCATCGACACCAAAGTCAGGTTCTGGAGGCTTTGGCACCCTCACAATAGCTGGGACAGCCTTGCTTCTGAGCCTGTGAACACCTCTCATGGCATTGGCAGCAAAACGAGATGCGTAGATAGTAGCGCCAAGGCTAGCGTGGCTACTACTTTGCCGGTTTGCCGCTTCTTCTTCCTTGCGACGCTGCTCTGCTATCTTCCTCTTGCAATGGCGGCGCCATGCTGCTTGAATGAAGCAGGCTGCCCAAGTCCTCCATTGTTGTGAATAGAATCGGAATGTGTGCTGAACTTGCCTGCTGTGCAGCCTCCTGAACTGACTGGCCACAAATTTCAGCTCCTCGGCGCACAAGGCAAATGCCTCAACCTCAGTGAGTGCCTTGACAGCCCTAGAGGAAGCTGGGAAATTAGCAGCCGACTTGGGATCCAATGCCCAAGTGAGCAACTCATCACCACAGAAAGATCCTTCCTTGAGCTGGACCTTGTTAAAGAACCCGCTGCGCCCACCATCAGTGGTTACACTCTCCAAACAACCATGGAGAATAAAATGCATCTCATCTACCGGATCACCTTCTCTCAAAATGAATTCATCTTCAGTGTAGAGCGCAGGTCTTAATCGTTCGCATATGGCATCTAGCAATCGCTCGTCCATGTTCTCAAACAAGGGTACCTATCAGCAGAGGAAATAAAAATGACAACAGAAATAAGAGGAAGTCAATAATGAAAGCAGAAAAGATAATATTGACCAGCCAGCAGCCATAACTGACCCTTTTCACTAAACCCAAACATAGGTGCCGCTTGATATCCCTCCTAAGGTCTTTTGGAAGGGTTTGAACCAGACTTTCTTCATCTACTCCTCTGGTCTCCAACCACCTGTATCGTTCATACCGCCTAACTCGTTGTCTGATTTCGGGTGGCAGTGAGCGGTGATGCATCCATTGCTCAGCATCACGTTTCTTAACTCTCATCTCTTCAAGACGTATCGCAACTGATTGTAGGTAACTCTGTAAAGCTTCTAGTCAGAATCAAACAAAGGACAGGGAGGAAAAGAATAAGAAACAAAATAAAACAAAAACACAGTATCACTTTACCTGCATGTTACCAATAAGGAGAGCAAAAAGAATTAGTCCGAGGACACATATTGCAATAGAGAATAGCACCTCCGTAGTGTGTGTGCTTGTTACAAGACCTTGACCAAGGGTACTGTTAAATGGAAAAGGAAATTAGAGATAGCAAGCATAATGCACTTCTCAGAAATGTTGCAATAATGCACGTTAAAATAATATTGCAACAATTATGTTGTAGGTTGTATCAACCGAGCACAAGATCCCGATACCCAATCAGGAAACTGATTTGCTCTTTTGAACTCAAGTCAGGTCCCAAGCCCAGGTAAAGGAGGGGTTGTGATAGGGTTGGCGAAACAACTAAAGCTAGCCAATCTAATGGAGAGGAAACAACAACAAAAAAAATCAAACTCAGGTCAGGACCATCCATTAGCAAAACCATTTTGTAAATATACCACACATAACCACTATACCAATTGTTAGCATCTCCCACTACAGTTAGGAAAAAATAGGAACTGGTGGGTTCATTTGGTTCTGCTACCTGACAAGGATATTGCCCCCCAAAAAAGGGCAGCTTATATTGCTTGAAATTTATGAACAAACTCTTGGTTGAGTTCCACTGGCATTCATATATATTTAGTTCAAGCACTATAATATTTAAACACTTTTTTTTTGACGTGAAAACATTAGGAGAGGCTCCCACTGATAATATTTAAACACTTATTCTCAATTGATACTATAACACCAGTCCATCCATTTTAGTTAATGCTACCAGTGATAACAACACGTATTTGATTGACCATGTAGTCCTAGGTTAAAACAGTTCATCACATTATTTATATTCTGATGAATCTTAAGAGGTTTAGCAAACAATGAACACCAGTTCCTTATTACCTTAAATTTTGCAATCCCCACCAGAAACAATAACAGACTTTAGAGATAAATTTTCCTGGACGAAGTATTCCAGACACCAGTGCTTGCTGATAGATGCCAAAGTTGAGAGAATCATCATCGCCAATGCCATTGCATTGGTCGAATAATTGGGTACTGTTAATCTGTAACCAACTGTTGTAGTTGCTATTACGGTGATCACTGCAATACAAAAAGCTTCTATCACATCCGTCCTCGCCGGAACAGTTCATGCGCCAGCAGTCATCTTCACGTTCTATCGTCAAAAAGTACCACAAAGTACCAACATTCTGCAGCACATAGTGCAAATATAATGAACAACATAAATCATGGGAAATTTGATAGTCTATGGAAAGTTGGGAATGATTCTTCCTTGATATAATGTAGGCACCGATAACAGATGGGAAGAAATTTAAAAAGGACAGCAGGTTTAAGAAAGGTAAATTATTTAACAGTAATATCATTAGATGAGGAAATTGAGAATGTATGCAATGTATTATACACAAGATTCAGGTGCCAACAACATTTCATTCATCATTGTTCAGGCTGGCAGATTTTGTGTAACTCTAAATTGTACTCCATTCGGTCCAAATATATTAGCATAATCTATCAAAAAAAATATACATCCTTCTACACTTTTGACAAGTTTTATCCTATTTTACTATTTTTCCCTTATTAATTCCACTACTTTATCATTTCAATGGCATACGTCCACTCCAAATAAATGCTCAAGAGTAATTGATCAGGGGTAAAAACTATCAGTTGGGCCAAACATATCCTTAATTCTTGAGCACAAGTCCAAAACTACCACCTATATTTTGGACAGATTGGTGGGAGTATCTGACAGGTGAAGAGCTGTAGAAAATTTATACTTTAACACTTTTTTATTGTCAGACAAAGATAACAATGATACGCTATCTAGAAAGAGGAAGATCGTCAGAAGAAATCGAACAAACAATGGAGAACTTGAAATCTACTCGATTTCTGTTTATGCTCTGGTTGAGTAAAAGACACGGAGATAATAACGCCGACGTGATAATACATAGCACAGGAAGCACTTACATGACCAGCCATCATAAACCATAGAAGATAGTAAGCAGCACCAGCCCAAGCAGTTTCAATAAATACACCAGCTGTCCTTTTCAAATCTGAGGTCACAGGGATTATCCGTAGCAACCTTGGAATGTACTGAATTATGACAACCCAAAACAATGCATTTATTGTAGATAATACGTCCGCTCCATTTGAATTGTTGAGATATCTCCAAACAACAATCTATCCACAACAGCCAGGTAGTACAAGTTAATATCGGAAAATGCTAAAACCACGCACACTTCACAACATGAACATAATCAAGAAACAAAGTGCACATAGCTAAATTAGTAAGGTAACGAGTATATTTGGAACAGATCATAAATCAAGAGTGATGCCCAGAAATGCACCATTCTTTGTTTTGGAAGAAATACTTCATCAAGGGAGACTTCGATTCTGGTGACTAGTGAAATATAATTTTGGCACCCACAATGATGATGATTAGATTGTGGGAATCATTTTTTTGTGACAACAGAAATCGTGTTGATAACATGATAGGCTTTACTAAAGATTTCAATGCCTATTTAAATAGATTGTGGTACTGCCTGTCTGCAGAAGAGATAAAAGTTATTTAGGCGGGATTTGAACCTTCATAGCTAAGAAAATGCAGGCTACAATTTGGTTTATAAAAAACTTGACCTGCGAGAGGTAAGACAGCTCCCGGGTATTTTTGCATAGAGAAGACCTTCTAATGCAAGTCGAGAAAACCCGCGAACCTCTGCCCACCCTTACACAGCGGCACCGCAGCCCATGTGAGAACGACCAACGAGCTGAGCCGGGCCTTAGACCTGTGCTTTGGCTACAATTGGTTTATAATCCAGAGACTTTTCTCCAACAATAAAGCCAACTTTTTCAACTCTTTCTGAGGGGAAAAAAATGTGAAGCGTACTGGTTGCTTTAACCTATACAATAACTGCCAATGTTTACTTCTAGGGAAACAAAATGAACAGGTACTAATAAATGCAAACACACTAATATATGTACGCTCACTGGTTGAACAAATAAAAGCAGATTGCTTGACACAAAGAATGAAGGGAATTACCTGTGGAAGTGGTAGCAATGCAAAGAAGTCCATTAGAAAGTAACTCTTAAAGTACCGGGTGGCAATCAGCTTTGGATCAATCACAAGCTCACCAGTCCCAAACACTCGTGAAGATGGAGCAACATAAGCAGTGCGAAATTGGATAAACATCCGTATAAGGTAGCTAAAATCAAGAACGGTCCGTGCTATTGTTGATGGCACTGCCAGTGTTTTATCTATGCCAATGCATCGTGAATCTTTTATGACGGGTAGCAAGAGGAACAACGGATCCACCGCAAATGCAAAAATACAAGACACGAAGAAAACCCTATTGATTCGGAGAAGAAGTTTGTCCCGGGGATCAAAAATAGTCTTCTTCAACGATTTCAGGTCTTCCGCAAAAGCTGTCTTAGGAGCACCAGAAGTAAGAGATTGTCTAAGTGATTTGAGTTTTCCAGACCCCTTTCGGACTCCTGACAAAAAAGATCTTAGCGCACTAAATGAACCATAACCAAACCGAGGCATGCTGAACCTCAAGATGCTCCTGCCTTCCACTTCAGAAGGTACAGATGACCTAGGGCTTGACTCATCCAGCCTACAAAAAGTATTGAGATGTAATTCAAAATGCTCCTAAAGTTGGACAAAAAGAACCTAGAAATCATATGCATGTAAAGAAGTTTCGTGTATATCATAAAGCAGAAAGAAATATGATACTGTTCTCCTTGCTTTATTAGAACACAAAAGTACTGAACATGAAGCAGCAACTGTAGGTCAAACCAAATTTATTAGCAGATAAGAGCCAATGGCCTGTCGAAAGTAACAAAACTGGTACGAAGACGTCAAGGCTCCAGATTTCTATGATACCACAAAATTAACAGATTGGGCAAAGTTGGAGCTTGTTGATGGTGAATAATTAAATTCCTTCCTACTGCTTTTGCTTAAATGCTTACACAATAGAGAGGAAACTATAGGAAGAGCATCTGGTAAATATGGTTGCAGACATGAATTGTCCAAAGAGTTTGAGCGCACTATATAAGTGTGCTTTAAATAAATGAACTAACCTCATAAACTTCTCTCTGTGTCCGTCCATGTATTGAGCTTTCTGAGCACAATCAAACATTTTTGCTGAACCTAAACACACAAAAGATCATAAAAGATCAACTCAAAGATCACAAAAGACCAGTACAAGGAAAAAAAAACTGTGAAACACACAAAAAATACAATCGACGAAACAACTGGTAGTGATATTTATTCATAAAAGATCATAAAAAACAACATAAACTAAATTAAGAACTCATAAAACCTGAGAAAGTAATGCTAACACACTGGACAGGTTACAACACAACTTGTAAAAAAAAAGTATTTCTGAATATAAAATTAAGTGATGGTTTGATTCTATCTACATATCTAAGTCCTAACAAGTTGAAAAATATGGTCTTTTCTGTAAGACATAACTATGACATTTTTTATACATCTATGTAGCTTCTCATTTAGAGTAGATGATCCATGAATACTCCTCTGTCTCAGATATTTGACGTTAGGAAAAAATATTTAGTTCAAAATTGAGCTACACAGCATGTCCTAACGTCAATTCAATGAGAATGGAGGGACTATATGATAGTATCCTATGCCAGTTTCCAGCATCGCAGAACAGCAGAATGCATGGCATAGAGCCATTCATATTTTAGAGAAAAGCATATGTAGATTGGTAAACAAGGCAGTACAAGTAGAGTGCTTCTAGTTAAGAGCATATTTTGGCATTAACAGGGCAGATCTGGCTGTAGGAAAGCAAAACGAAGAAGATCAGATGCATTTAAGCATCAACATGCTTCGAATTAAATTTCTGTCCTAGAGATATTCTACTCACACCACCATGATCGTCACCCAAAAGGCCAAAACTGATGAAATAAAATTATACACACGTTGATGTTATGTGACAATGTTCACCAGATTACTTCCATCCTAATTACAGACCCAAAGCCAAGTTCAAAAACTAAATACTATAGTGACTGCACGAATTCGAGAAGACAACAGAAAGTGAAGCATTGTACCTCTAATCCTTTGTCACATTGGAAGTGCGGAGCTAATGGCAATGGGTATAGTTTATCCTCTGCAACCCCAAGGAATGCAGTGCAAAACTGCGTAGTAGACACCTATTCCAGGAATCTGAATTCACCTCCACTCTGGTTTCATGTCCTCAGAGGCCTGAAATGCCCTGATCCAAACAATCAACAACCCGGAGCTAATTAATACACATAAAAGCACAGGCACACATAAATGGCAAGTAGGCATCAATATAGACAAAATAGCCAGTTTAGGAAACACTGCTATTCATGCATAACACCCTAAAAATAGAATTCCAAAGCTGAGCCGCTCTAAGCAAGAGATAGTAATGCTAAGGACAAGCTCGGCACGAGCACTCGTCACCGTTCTAGTTTACTAGTAACAATTAGTGGCGCCACCAATCAGCGAGTAGACGATACAGGGCTGCGGCCTCCGGTTCCCCTCCCTCCGAGTTAGGAGGCCGAACTGCCGAACTCATGCGCAGGCTGATCCAGATCTACTCGCAGAGGGAACGGGGCAGCGGGCACGGACTACAGCTCCTCCGGGACGGTTTCGTGCTGAACTACGCGCGGCGGAAGGGATCGGAAGCCCGCTGAGAAATGGAGATGCGGCTGGGTGGTTACCTGGGCGGCGTGGAGCGGCGGGTGCGGCGGGCGGATTCGAGCTTCGGTCCCGCTGAGCTCGCTAGCGGAGCGCCGGTGGGGAAGTCGGGGTACCGTACCGGCCGCGAGCCAGCGAGCGAAAGAGACAGGGAAAGCACGCGCACGGGGAAGAAGGCGAGGCGAGAGCCAGTCAACGAGGAGGCCTCTTCCCGGGTCCCTCCTTCGGTTGCTCCGACCGCTCGAGTCTCGACGGGCGCAACCGCGAATTGACCGCGGCCGCTTGGCGGCTGGCGGCGCGCGTCAAGGGGTGGGCCGGAATGGGCCGGGCCCGTGCTGCGGCGGCAACGGTTCGGGAGCCAATGGGCTGTCCGGAGCAAGGTTGGCAATTTCGTTTCGACCGGAAAAACCGGACCGGACCGAGATGTCCGGTTACCGCAAAAAACGGAAAAACCGGTCGAAAACCGGATCAAAATACAAATAACGAAATTTGAATAAAAAAGTGTCGAAATTTTCGGTAAACCAGTCCGGTTCACCGGTAAACCGGACGAAAATTCCGGTAAACCGGACTAGAATTCCGGAAAACCGATTTAAAGAGAAAAATAAAAAAAATACAAAAAATGAAACATTGAAACAAAAAATATGTTAAAAACTAGATTAAATTTACAGCCTAATGGGAAACGGAACACGTAGATTCAATCGTTTGGTTTGTCAAAAAAATCAAGAAATGTTGCTAGTTTGAATTTTTCTTTTTTTTCAACCCAGAAAATTTGCGTGAATTTTTTGACCAATCAAACGATTGAATTTTCGTGTTCTTGTTCCACCATTGTGCTGAAAATTTCATCTAGTTTTTACATATTTTTGTTTCAAATTTTGTCAAATTTTCAAATTTTTTTGAATTTTAAATTCGAAAACCGGAGAACCGGGTAAACCGGACCGGACCGGTTTTTCCGGTTTCGTAAACCCTGGTCTGGACTTGGTGGCCCGGATTCCCTATATTTAGCGCGCGCTACCCGTAGGCTACGGGTAGCGCGCTTTAAGATTCGTGCTAAAAATGAATCCATTGACCAAGACTCTTTCTCCTACCTCCGTCCCTCCGCGTGCCTTTGACTTGCGCCGCGCCGCCGCCGCCACGCCTCCCCCGTGCCGCCGTCATCCGGTCGTCGCCTAGCTTCCCTACGTCGCGGTGGCCCCGCTCCCCTGCGCCGCCTCCTTGCCCGGCGCCGCGCCGTTTCCTCCTCTGCCGCGCCAACTGCCGGAGCTCCCTCTCATCTCCGGTTGTTCCAATAGCTAGAAAAATTGTTCTAGGATTTTCAGAAATTTGTTCTGGTCATAAAGATGAATTGTTCTAGGCAGATAGGATGAATTGTTTCACATAAAAGATGAAATTGTTCCAGAGTGAGGTTGGATTGTTCCAGGGAAAGCTGGATTGCTCTGAGGCATGGAATTGTTCCAGAATGAAATTGCTTCAGCTGCTTTGTTCTCCGTGAGGCGCGAGCTGTCGGGATGGCGAGCTGCGGGCGGAAGGTAGAAGACGACGCGATTTGGAGATGCGGAAGTTGACCCTCTTGGTGGTAGTGGGCCGTGGTGGGCCGCCATATACATCAGTTCCCGGTAGGTCGCGGTATAGATAGGCAGTCCCCTCGGTGGCCTCATTGCCTCGCTGCTTTTCCTGGCTTTGTCCGCGACTCCTCCAAAATATTCACCAAACGCAGCTCTTCGCCAGCAGCGAAAGGGCCTGTAGCCTAGCGGTTACAAGAGCTCAGTAGCACCTCAGGTCCTGGGTTCGACTCCCGTGAGAGCGAATTTTTTAGGATTTAACGGTATTGTGCTTTTAGTGGTAAGCGACGCTCCTGTCGACAGCGAGGCGCCAGTGGTGACTTCGTCAATATCTAGGATGTGCCGGCACAGTCTTCGAAAATGCTTATAAAAATAAGGTTTGCGTACGTGTATTTATAAGGATGAGTGTGCATGCGTTATAGTCGTCTGAGTTGTACTCTGTACTTAAAAAAAGCTCTTCACCAGTGAAATCCGGAGGGAGCCGCAGCTAAAAACAACCCGAAGCGGGGAGCTGCCGAAGGGTAGCTTCGCCGGCTCCTTCCTCCTTCACGTCAGCAACACCCGAATATTGCCCTTGATTCGAGCGCGAGAAGCGACGGCGCCGGAGTCCCGGGCGCGGCGGAGCAGGCGGCACAGCGGTGCAGGAAGCCGCGCGCCCCGCTCAACTTCTTCCTGGTCAGGAGCTTGACCGATGCATGCCCATCCCCGCCGCCCACGACCGGAGCATGCTCGCGCTCTGCGGCCGCTTGCTTTCTTGCACGGCGAGGCACTGCTTGCTTGTTGTAGTCCCTTCGAGATGCACGGCTCAGTAAGCTTTTTTATTATTATTTTCACGAGAGAACGAGAGAGAAGAGAGAGAGTAGTGGATGAGAACGATGGAGTTTGGCGGTTTGGCCATGGATAATATCGGTGAGTTGAGGAGAAAAAAATAAAAAATGGTAAGCTGAGGTAGCTAGTGAAGCTCTAATTTCTTTTTATTATTTTTTATCACATGAAGTCACATTAAAAAAATAAAACAAGGACAATATGTATAAGATGAAACCATATGTTGAGAGGGCACTATGGACAATTGTCATTTTCATTTATTCCTACAAATCAAGTGAGCTGCAGAAGAAGCTACTTTGCTAAACGTTTTTACACACAGCCACAGCCGAAGCCAGCACAGTCATTCTAACAGAGAAACCACAGCCAGAGTTGGAGCCCTACCAAACAGGCCTTTAAAATTCAGACAGTACCTAACCTACATGGCACATTCACCCAAGGTTAGTTCCATATAGACGTCACACTTAGACACGACCAAGGGAAATTCGGCACACCTTTTTAGCCGTCAACACGCCCTAAGACAGGAAAACTAACCTTGTCACGCCATATTGGCCAAACCTGACTAAAACTTAGACTTTGCAAATTGTGATGAGTTTTGACTATGAACAGTGGTGGAAGTAGGCACCAGTTTCGAGTACGTATGAAATATAGTTCACTCGCTGAGCTAATTCACTGAAATTTACAAAACTTGGGTAGGCCTCAGTGACTGAACCAAACACTACGGGCACGTTTGGTAGAGTGAAGGACCTCATACTGCATCATGAGCCAGCACCGAGCCAGCCCCAACCAGCATGAGCGGGTGCGTCACCATTTTGTTTGGTAGGCTGCATTTTCTAGGTCTGGATGAGTGCAGACTTTGTTTGCTAAGCTGCACAAATGATATGCTCACCCTGTATCAGCCGATGGTAGAGTTACCACCATCCAAAACGTGTGTTTTTCTCCAAATCAATATTATCAGTCGCTTCCATCTGCAGGAGCAGCCTCGTCGAATGGCTGCAGGTCATCGGGGATCAGGAGCTTGTCCTAATGCGCTGCCATGACTGGGAGTCGGGGGCACCATTGCCCATTGGCGAACACATCTCCGCCGCCCGCACTCGAGGTTGAACCGGCGCCGTGCCAAGCTCCTGGGATGCACACCTAGGGCGTGATTGGTTTCTAGGATCTTCGTGGCCTGCATGGTGCTGCAGAGTCAGGCCGCAACGAGCCTGGTTACTCACATACATCATTCTCTTTATTCATCGTGTTTGGTTGAGTGGATGTTTTGATACAAACTGTGCCAACACTTTGATTGGTATCCTGCATCAAATGACAGGCCTACCTTGCATTAGGGGCTTGGTAGAATTACCACCCGTCCTCAGTTTCTCCAAGTGCGTAGGGCCCAAAACTAGAAGCGGGTGAGTTTAACCTTAGGCTGTGGCCGGTGTCTGTAAACGGACCACGTGCTCTTCTGTCCGACTCGCCGCAGCCTAGCTCCAGAGAAACGAAATCGTTTTTCGTTTCCCGTGGTGCAGGCAGAGCATTGCTTTTTGCATCTCCCGGGCCTGGCCACAAGAGCCGTGCAGGCTACCAATCACGGAAAAATTTAAAGATGATGCATCCGGTCATGCAATGCAGACAACGCCTAAGCAACCAATCGCCCCCCTAGCGACGCACGTCAAGCGACGCCGCGCGCTCGCCCAGCCGTGCCGAAGCTGCCAGCCGCGTGCCGCTGCGCGGCACTCCTCGCGGCCTCGCCGAAATACGCCGCAACCTGGAGCTGGCGTCGAGCGTCCGCGTCCTGAGGAGCCGCGCACAGACGGTGGAGAGGCGCTGGATGTCCGCGGTGCAGCGAGCATCGGGTCCCTCCGCGGCTGCCGCTATAGCTGCTGCGTTGACGAGCCCGTGCTCGCGCTCGAGCTGCGCGGCGAGCGCGATGGGCAGGAGATGGACGGGAATGGAAGTGCGGAGAGGAGGCGGCTCCGGCCGCCGCGGCCTCGCGGGGCGCGAGGCGAGAAAAGCGTTGAGGCGTGGAGCCTAGGCGAAGGTGCAGAGACGGGAGCGGAGGGGGTTGCGCCCGCGAGACCATGGAGCAGGGAGTGGTGGCGTGGGGAGGAAGAGGCTCACGGGAGGTGACCTTATCTTCACGCGTTGGACGAAACGAGCCAGGCCCGCGGGAAACGATCCTTTTTTTCGTTTCCGGAGATGCAGCAAAATTGGTGCCTAGTGCACCCGCGCGGCCTGGCCCAGAGGCCTCTTCAGGCTACCAAACTCGATGAACTGCAGCTGCGGGTGCTGGCTAGGGGGTAATGCAGGGTATCAAACGCGCCCTACTTTTCCAAGGACGATTATCCCAGCCGTCGAGAGATAATATTTCGTATACTCATGTGCACCGTCATCTAGATAAAATACTCCAACGGTCGGTCGTTGTTCAGCCATTCCCATTCTTAATTCTAGTTCAAGAGAAAAATAACCTCGGATGCGTCTAAACTCTGGAGTATGCACACGCACCCGTAAGATGTTCAGCTCTCCTTTCCAAGCTCCACTTTGTCTGCTACCGGGGTCGACGCGTCGTGATCACCACCATTTGTCTTGTCCACCGGCGCGTCTGGCTGTTCGATGCTTTAGCATTTAGCATTTAGATTTGTCATATTAAAGAGAATTTTATTATTTAAAAGTATTAAATAAAATTTAATGACAAAACCTTTTTACAGATAGGTACATCTTTACGAGACGAATCTAACGAGCCTAATTAATTTATATTTTGTTACAGTGATGCTACAGTAACCAGCGTCTAATCACGGCTTACCTACCCTCGTTAGATTCGTCTCGCGATTTAGACCAGGGGGTCTGCAGTTAGTTTTGTAATTAAACTTTATTTAATATTCTTAAATAACAAGATTCTTCCTTCTAAATTTTAGACCCTATGCAACGAACACCGTGGTAAGTGCGCGTTTGGTGACAAGTTTTAGAGCCTCTAAAGTTTAGCTCTAAAGAGAATCTTATTATTTAAGAGTATTAAATAAAGTTTAATGAGAAAACCTTTTTTACAGATGGATACATCTTTACGAGACGAATCTAATGAGTCTAATTAATCTATATTTTGCTACAGTAATACTACAGTGATGCTACAGTTAAAATGGTCTAATCATACCTTAACTATCCTCATTAAATTCGTCTCGCAATTTAGGGGAGGATTCTGCAGTTAGTTTTGTAATTAAACTTTATTTAAGACAAGATTTTTTTTGTTTAGACCCATTTTAGAGCGTAAAACTCCGAACGCGCCCTTACAAGCAACGACGGCACTGCAGCGAAGACCGAAGCAGCAGATCGAGACGCCAGGCGACGACGACATCGACATGGCGGGCAGCGGCGCGCTCCCCGTGGTGGACCTGGCGCCTTTCTTCGCCGGCGGCGACGAGGACGGCGTCGCCCGCGCCACCGAGGCCGTGCGCGAGGCGTGCCGCTCGCACGGGTTCTTCCGCGCCGTCAACCATGGCGTTCCGCCCGAGGTGATGTCGCGCGCGCTCGAGCTTTCGGCCGCGTTCTTCGCGCTGCCTGACGAGGAGAAGTCGAAAGCCCGGCCGGCCGCCGAGGGGTCCGATTCGCCTCTCCCCGCGGGTTACGCGCGGCAGCCGGCGCACTCGGCCGACAAGAACCAGTACGTGCTGATGTTTGATCCCAAGCTCGGGTTCAACGTGTACCCTGCTCAGCCAGCCGGATTCAGGTCAGTCGTTCGTTCCCAGCAAATCTGTGTCCCTGTTTGAGGAACATGACATCAAAGTAACAGAGTATTGTTCAGCTTTGGATTGGTAATTGGTTTTCTGTTGATTTTTTATTTCAATAATTCTAAAAAATTGGTTTTCTGTTGATGACATCGTAAGCTTCGAAAATTTTCAGAGATGCAGTGGACGAGTGCTTCGCCAGGGTCACCCAGCTGGGGCTGCTCATCCAGGAGATCCTGAACGAGTGCATGGGCCTTCCTCCGGGCTTCCTCAACAGTTACAACAGCGACCGCGGCTTCGACTTCATGGTGGCACTGCGCTACTTCCCGGCGACCGAGGAGGAGAGCAACGGCCTCAGCGAGCACGAGGACGGCAACCTCATCACCTTCGTCTTCCAGGACGGAGTCGGGGGGCTCGAGGTCCTCAAGGACGGCGAGTGGGTCCC